>OY740818.1:17938398-18185885 GCA_963514005.1 Raja brachyura
GGCAGAGTCGCTGACTTATATCCCCAGAGACCCGGGTTCGATCTTGACCGCGGGGGCTGTCAGTACGGAGTTTGTCTGTTCTCCTCATGACCTGCGTGGGTTTTCTCTGGGAAGCTCCGGTTTCCTCCCACACTCCAAAGACGTACAGGTTTGTAGGTTAATTGGCTTTGCATAAATGTAAATTGTCCCTAGTGTGTGTAGGATAGTGTTAATGTACGGGGATCGCTGGTTGGCGCGGACTCGGTGGGCCATAGGGTATGTTTCCGCACTGGGGGAGTCCAGAACCAGGGGCCACAGTTTAAGAATATGGAGTAAGCCATTTAGAACGGAGACAAGGAAATACTTTTTCTCACTGACGGTGGTGAGTCTGTGGAATTCTCTGCCCCAGAGGGCGGTGGAGGCGGGTTCTCTGGATGCTTTCAAGAGAGAGCTAGATAGGGTTCTTAGCTTGATTACACAGTCTTCCCTGGTTGTAGATAAATCCCACCACTAATACCTTGGAGTCAGGCCGTTATACTGCATGGAAACGGCTTAATGCGTCCACACCGACCAGGATTTAGAACGGGGACGAGGAAACACTTTTTCTCACAGAGAATGGTGAATCTGTGGAATTCTCTGCCTGAGAGGGCGGTGGAGGCAGGTTCTCTGGATGCTTTCAAGAGAGAGCTAGATAGGGCTCTTAAAAATAGCAGAGTCGGGTGATATGGGGAGAAGGCAGGAACGGGGTACTGATTGGGGATGATCAGCCATGATCACATTGAATGGCGGTGCTGGCTCGAAGGGCCGAATGGCCTACTCCTGCACCTATTGTCTATTGTATCTCTAAAAAACACAGCAATAAAATATAATAAGTTATGAGTGATTCCAAGTAAATTACACCAGGGTAGTATGTATAAAAAACACAGTGGTGAATAACCCAATATGTATAACAACCAGAGTGATGCAAAGTGTGGAGTGGTTTACTCGGGTTATGGTTTGGTTTGTGCAGGCTGTTTCAAGAGTCAGATCGGATGAACCTGGAGGCAACGGTTCTCGGGATCCTGTCCCACCTTCCTGGTGGTAGGAGCGAGATGAGACAGTTGCAAGAATGGCATTATTCTTTGATGCGAACTGCCTTCTTGAGGCATCACTTTTTATTTTTAAATAATTTTTTTTAATTAGAAGTAAATACATTATAAAAAGCATTTTGTTTGTTTGCAATTGTATAATAGTTGTACTTCTATATATTTTTAAAATTTTTATATAGATAGAAAATAATAGAGAAGGGAAGAAAAGAAACCAAAAAAATTAAAGGAGAATAGAGTAATCAGCTAATTATGCATCATTGGAGAAATGTCCGTGGGTTATAAAATGTAATTCTTCATCTAATCCTTGATTCAGGTTTCAGTCGGGTTCTCTTGCCGAACCGGTTTGCCCCTTCAAATATTCAATGAATGGGGACCATATTCTAGTAAATAGTTCTTGTTTGTCCATTAGGACAAATCTTAATCTTTCCAAATGTAGGGTCTCCGACATTTCCGTCGTCCACATTTTAATTGTGGGGGTTATAGGGCCTTTCCAAAATTTTAATATTAATTTTTTCCCAATTATTAAACTATAATCAATAAAGGTTCTTTGGTTTGTTGTAAATAATTGATTTTGTTCTAGTATTCTTAATATTATTAATTTTGAATCAGGGTCCAATTGGGTAATGACAACTTCCGAAATTATCTTTAAAATTTACGTCCAAAAATTTTTATACAACTTACAAATGTGTGCGTTAAATTAGTCTCTGAATTTTGCCTCCTATTTTTCACAAATAGGAGATACGCATGGGAAAATTCTATTTAATTTGGTTTTTGAATAGTGCAATCTATGTAATACTTTAAATTGTATTAAAGAATGTCTGGCATTTAACGAACAGTGATGTATATGTTGTAAGCTTTCGTCCCATATTTCTGGCCTAGTTCATTTTCCCATGATTGCCTATATATTTCCGTCATGGGTGCGTCATTATCTAATAGAATATTATAAATATAAGATATCAACTTTTCTGTGTTAGGGTGTTTGTTCAAACATTCATCAAGAATTTCTGTCTGTCTATTTCTGTAGTCCTGTGTATTTGATTTAGCATAGTCTCTCATTTGTAGATATCTAAAGTAGTTTTTTGAGTGAAGCCCATAAATTTGTTGTAGTTCCTGAAATGAGAGGAATGAACCTTTCCTATAGAGATCACTTTCTGAAGATTCCTTTGTTGGGCAGGTCAGCACCCGTGATGGACCGGGCAATGTCCGCAACTTTCTGCACTCTGCAGAAGGGCTCGGACAGGTTGGGAGAGTGGGCTGAGAAGTGGCAGATGGAATACAGCGCCTCAAAGTGTGGAGTCGTGCATTTTGGCAGGAATATAATTGTAGACTATTTTCTAAATGGGGCGAGAATTCAGAAATCGAAAAAAAGGACGTCCCTTTAGAAAGGAGATGAGGAAGAATTTCTTTAGTCAGAGGGTGGTGAATCCGTGGAATTCATTGCCACAGAAGGCTGCCGATATTTTTATGGTGGAGATTGATAAATTCTTGATTATTATGGGTGTCAGGGGTTATGGGTTAAAGGAAGGAGAATGGGGTTGAGAGTGAAAGGTCGATCAGCCATGATTGAATGGCGGAATAGCCTTGATGGGCCGAATGGCCTAATTCTTCTCTTAGAACATATGGTGCATGCTCGCACCTGGTTCTTTGTGGCCTAAATAGGTAACTTTGGGCATGTGGGATTCCCTGGCAGAGAGTGTGGTCAGTGCTGCAGATGCTGAAATTCTGAAACAAACACCAACAGATGTTTCCACTAGTGGGAGAGTCTGGGACCAGAGGTCATAGCCTCAGAATTAAAGGACGTTCTTTTAGGAAGGAGATGAGGAGAAATGTCTTTAGTCAGAGGGTGGTGAATCTGTGGAATTCTTTGCCGCAGAAGGCCGTGGAGACCAAGTCAGTGGATATTTTTAAGGCAGAGATAGATAGATTCTTGAACAGTTCAGGCATCAGAGGTTATGGGGAGAAGGCAGAAGAATGGGGTTAGGAGGCAGAGATAGATCAGCCATGATTGAATGGCAGAGTAGACTTGATGGGCCGAATGGCCTAATTCTACTCCTATCACTTATGACCTTTTCAATACTAAAACACCCAGCAGGTCAGGCAGCATCTGTGGAATACAAAACAGACTTAAACGTGTTGAGGAAGAACCGTCAGAAATGCAGGATCAGAATTCTTGGTGCTGTGCTTCATTTTTGTCCAAGATAAAGGAATCAAGAATCAGTGGGCATGGGTTTAAGGCGAGGGGTAAAAGATTTAATAGGAACCTGAGGAGCAACATTTTTAATCAGATGGTGGTAGGTATATGGAGCCAGGGGGTAGTTGAGGCAGGTACAATAACAATGGTTGGAAGGCACTTGAAAGGGGAAAGGTTGAGCAGAATACTGACCAAATGCAGCTGAGATGGGGCATCTTGGTCGGCATGGACGAGTTGGGCCGAAGAGCCTGTTTCTGTGCTCAACGACTCGATGACTCTATTTGCGATGGTGGTCGATGAACTGTCTGTGGCGTTTCAGCGCCAACCGCTCCAGATGGTGGGTCTACTGCGGCCTGCAATGCTGGGTCTGTTGCTCTGCCCACAGATGCCGCCTGGCTTGTTGAGTGTCTCAGCGTCTTTGTTTCTCATCTCCAGCATCTACCATCCATTCTTTTTTTTGTTGTTGTCGTTGTTACTTTTCATTTTTGGCTTCCAGCACAATAAGTGATCAGCTGTGATCACCCTCTATTTGGTAGAAGATATTTGATCAGCTTCCACTCCTAATTTTTACATAAACTTGCCTGGAATATTTATGAGGCTGATTGCAAGAAGCAGTACTTCTGCGTACAGTCAGAACGCGGAGGACAGATGTTTTTTAACAGGCTGGCGGTGTTGCTGTTAAAATGGAGGCCCAGTCTCGGTGATTTTGTGAAGCTACTCAAGGTTATCAGCGTTGTATTAGATGGCTGTTCGGGACAACATAGATGGGTCATTTATAAAATGATAACTGTGGCTGCTGAAAACTCCGTGAAGCACATCAGAAAACATTTATTTCAGGTGGACAGTCTGACAGAGCAGATTTTGAATAATAAATTCTCTGACGCGGACTGGTCTGATGGGCTTTGCCTTCGTGTTTCTTCAAAGTCACACGCAACTTTTGCTGAGGATCGGGGGGGGGGGGGGGGAGAAGTCTTAAGGGCCTGTCCCACTGATGCGACCTTTCAGCGACTGTCTTTGACCTTCAAGCTCGAGGGCACTCGCCTGGAAAACCTCGAGCTGGATTGAACACACGCACGCACGCTCGCTCGCCAGCCAGCCAGCAAAGGCGGGGGCCAGGGAAAGCGGGGGAGCGCTGTCTCAAATTCACCCCCGCGATGAACAGGAAGGTAAAAGATGGCTGACACAGTGTATGGTAAGTCCTTTAGATAATGTGTGGGGGGGGGGGGGGAAGAGGAGGGGGGAGACACTTTTAAGAAGCCAGACAACTTTTAATAAAGTTTAACGGGCATTTAACATTACCGGTCGGTTTTCCTTGGTTCTGAAAACACCAATGAGCTAATTAAAATGCCCGGTCAGCAAAGGAGATTGCCTACAGCAACCACAACTGCCTGTAACTACATAGCGACCCCACTCCACTGCACTACGAGTTCAAAAGAACCAAGCCAACCAATTTTTACTTGTGGAAAATGTTTCTACATGCTGAAAGGTTTTCCTCGTCCAAAGTGAGGCTGCGAGTATGCGGGAACTTCCCTCCAGCATGAAGTTCCAGTGACCTCCTTGAGCCACGTGTCGACCATGCTGCGAGTTTGAGTCGAGCGCAAACTCTTCTAAACTCGCAAATTAGGTCCCCGCAGTGGGACGGCCCCTTTACATAAGTGTATCAGTGAAGAAGGGCCTCGAGCCGAAACGTCGCCCATTCCTTCTATCCAGAGACGCTGCCTGTCCCGCTGAGTTACTCCAGCATTTTGTGTCTATCTTCGGTTTAAACCAGCATCTGCAATTCCTTCCTACAGATACTGAGCGTGTGGATGTGCAGAGGGTGTTTCCACCAGTGGGAGAGACTCGGACCAGAGGTCGTAGCCTCAGCATTAGACGTTCCTTTCGGAAGGAGATGAGGAGTCATTTATTTAGTCAGAGGGTGGTAAATCGGTGAAATTCTTTGCCGCAGAGGGCTGTGGAGCTGTCAATATGTATCTTTTAGGCAGAGATAGATAGATTCTTTATTAGTACGGGTGTCAGCGGTTATGAGGAGAAGGCAGGAGAATAGGGTTTGGAGGGAGAGATAGATCAGCCATGATTAATTGGCGGAGTAGTCTTGATGGGCAGAATGGCCTAATTCTGCTCTAACCACTAATGACCTTATCACCTTATACTATGTACCGGTCAAACATTCAAAAGACCAACACAGGAATTTTCCTAAAATTAAAAAGCAAACATTGAATTAGTTAAGCCTGAGAGGGTGGCACAGTGGTGCAGCGGTCGAGGTAGAGTTGCTACCGCACAGCGCCAGCAACCCGGGTTTGATGCTGACTATGGATACTGTCTGCATGGGGTTAGAACATTCTCCCTGTGACCGCGTGGGTTTCTCCGGGTGCTCCGGTTTTCTCCCACACTCCAAAGACGTGCGGGTCGGTAGGGTCGTTGGCTTCTGTAAATTGTCCTCAGTGGGTAGGATAGTGCTAGAGTGAGGGTGATCGCTGGTCGGCACGGACTCGGTGGTCGGAAGGGCCTGTTTCCGCCCTGTATCTCTAAACTAGACTTAACCAACAGAAAGCTCAGAATTGGTTGAGAAATGCAGCATGGAAATAAGCCCTACAGCCCGCTGGGTCTACGCCAGCCGTCAATCACCCATTCAAACCAGATCCATGGTATCCCACTTTCCCGTCCAATCCCAGGATGCAAGCGGAAGCCTCCACGTGGCGCATCCCGGGCAATGCTGACGACAGGAACTGTACCACAGTGACTGACTGAAGTCGCCAATTCTACAACCACCGACCGTCAGCCGTCGCTGACCGACCGGAAAGATGTGATGTAGAAGATGGCCGGACACGAGGAAGATCCAATCCCAACACATTGGGAGCAAAAACCCTGAACTAACACCTACCTCACTGGAGACCCTCGGAGTATTCTTAATCGGACTTTACTGGACTTTATCTTGCTCTAAACGTTATTTACTTTATCCTGCAGACTTGAATGCAAACATGTATAGCCTTTGCGTTGACTGGTTAGCACGCAACAAAAGCTTTCCTCTGTACCTCGGTACATCTGGCAATAAACTAAACTTATTATTATTAATGTTTAGTGTTTTCTGAGTCATTCGTAACTGTCACTGTATGTCATGTTGTTACTTGTGGGTGGAGCACCAAGGCAAATTCCTTGTATGTGAATACTTGGCCAATAAACTTACTTACTAAACGTCAAGCTGACAAGGCCAACATTTATGTCCATGTTATGGGCATCTGATGCACTAATTTTATTGTGAAAGAGTTCATACGTGTATCTTAAATTTGGGACTACGTATTTGTAGTTATTGTTGCGCCAACAACGTTTCTGCTCTTTAACTCTTAATATAAGGCACGGTGGCGAAACGGGAGAGTTGCTGCCTTACAGCGCCAGAGACCCGGGTTCGATCCTGAATATGGTGCTTGTTTGTACAGAGTTTGTACGTTCTGCCTGCGGTTTCTCTGGGATCTCCGGTTTTCTCCCACGCTCCAAAGACGTGCTGGTTTGCAGGTTAATTGGCTAGGTATAGTTGTAAATTGTCCCCAGTCTATGCAGGACAGCGTTAGCGTGCGGGGATCGCTGGTCGGCACGGACTCGGTGGGCCGAAGGGTCAGTTTCTGCGCTGTATCTCTGAAACTGAACTAATAACATCCTTTGCTAGGCTGCTGCTCCCTTCAGCGAGCGAGAGAAGCACCAGGCACCCACAGCAAATCATCAGCAGTGTGAGAGGGTGGACCAGTGGGTCCAGGAGCTGCTCACTGAAACAGCCCAGAGTTCATCATCAGCCGTGGCAGGTGCTATCCTTGAATCAAGGGAGCACTGACAGTGATTGGGAATTATGAGATCTACATGATATTAGGTTTCTATATCACCTTCAGCGTCTCAGGGAATGTCGATGGTCTCCTCGCATCCCTTTACATACTCTCACTTTCTCTCGCACTTTCCGCCTCTTGTTCCTTTTCTAAATCATTCTCTCTCTCCCCGTTCTCCCTCTCCCTCCCCCTCTTCTCTCCCTCCCCCTCTTCTCTCCCTCCCCCCTCTCTCTCCCCCCTCCCCCCTCTCTCTATCCCCTCCCCCTCCCCCCTTACTCCCCTCCCCCTTTCTCTCCCTCCCCTCTCTCTCCCCCCTTTCTCCCCTCCCCCCTTTCTCTCCCTCCCCCCTCTCTCTCCCCCCTTTCTCTCTCTCCCCCCTTTCTCTCTCTCCCCCCTTTCTCTCCCTCCCCCCTTTCCCTCCCTCGGTCTTGCAAGGCAGCGGTAGAGTTGCTGCATTACGACACGTGCAGCGCCAGAGACCGGGGTTCGATCCCGACTAAGGCTGCTGTTTTTTTACGGAGATTGTCCGCTCTCCCCGTGACTTTCGTGGGTTTTCTCCGAGATCTTTGGTTTCCTCCCACACTCCAAAGCCGTACAGGTTTGTAGGTTAATTGGCTTGTGTTTGTATACTTGGTATAAGTATAAATTGTCCCCAGTGGGCGTAGGCTTGCGTTAATGCGTGGGGATCGCTGGTCGGTGTGGCCTGGTGGGCCAAAGGGCCTGTTTACGCGCTGTATTTCTAAGTTAAATTAAACTAATCTGCCAAAGAAGGTGAAAAGCGAGACTGGAATACCGGATAAAGTTCAAGGAAATATGAGCAGGAAGGCTGGGACAGATGGTGCAATAATAGGTGGACTCAAGGTCAAGTTGAGAAAGCAGGAGACTCCATAGTGGCCGAGCAAACAGGTCTTCACTGATGAAAAACCTCACATACTTGCCCCATATCTTTATCGCTCAGTCTCCTACTCCTCCCTACATTATTGTACCCCTCTCTATCTTTCACTCACAATTGCTTCAGCTCTGAGTCACAAGTTCATAAATGATAGGAGCAGAATTCGTCCCATCAAGTCTACTCCGCCGTTCAATCATCTCTCCCTCCTAACCCCATTCTCCTGCCTTCTCCCCATAACTCCTGGCACCCGTACTAATCAAGAATCTATCTACCTCTGCCTTAAACATATCCATTGACTTGTGCCTGTGAGTGTGGTACATCTAAGATCTCACTTTAAACACACATTTCTACTTGAGTCATTTATATGCACAATGGAGCTATTACAAAAAAATTGAGTGCAAGGAGTTATATTAGATGTGCTCTGAGGCTTCACTCAGGTGACTGCATATTGTTAGTGATGTGAACACTTCTAGACTACAAATCCGGTCAGGGCAATGGAGCAGACAAACCAATTTGGAGCCATCATTTTCTGTTAGATTGTACAACATCGCTCGCCTGACAGTCAAGGTTGCCCGCTTAGGCAAGTCTATTGAAAATGCAAACACTGCCCCTCATCGTTCTATCGAGCTGGATTTCAAACAAACCCACCTCCAGTTTCCTATTTGTGGTGAAAGTTGTCCTCTCGTCAAATGCAAGATGGGAACCTGATCACGGTCCTGTGATTGCCAGTGGCTGGGCACTCTATGACATTGATTAGTATTCACTCGACGCCAATACGGGTGGCGCAGGGGTAGAGTTGCTGCCTCACAGCGCCAGAGACCCGGGTTCGATCCTGACTACGGGTGCTGCCTGTACGGAGTTTGTACGTTCGGAGTTTGTACGTTCAACCCCAGACTGATTCCTGGGATGTCATGACTTTCATATGAAGAAAGACTGGATAGACTCGGATTGTACTCGCTAGAATTGAGAAGATTGAGGGGGGATCTTCTAGAAACTTACAAAATTCTTAAGGGGTTGGACAGGCTAGATGCAGGAAGATTGCTCCCGATGTTGGGGAAGTCCAGAACAAGGAGTCACAGTTTAAGGATAAGGGGGAAATCTTTTAGGACCGAGATGAGAAAAACATTTTTCACACAGAGAGTGGTGAGTCTGTGGAATTCTCTGCCACAGAAGGTAGTTGAGGCCAGTTCATTGGCTATATTTAAGAGTTGGATGTGGCCCTCGTGGCTAGAGGGATCAGGGGGTATGGAGAGAAGACAGGTACGGGATACTGAGTTGAATGATCAGCCATGATCATATTGAATGGCGGTGCAGGCTCGAGGGGCCGAATGGCCTACTCCTGCACCTAATTTCTATGTTTCTATGTGACCGAATAGGTTTTCTCCAGGTGCTCCCGTTTCTTCCCACACTCTAAAGACGTACAGGTTTGTAGGTTAATTTGGCGTTGGTAAAAATTGTAAATTGTCCCTGGTGTGTAGGATAGTGCGAGTGTACGGGGATCGCTGGTCAGTGCGGACTCGGTGGGCCGAAGGGCCTGTTTCCGCGCTGTATCTCCAAACTAAACTAAACTAAACTCTGCTGTGGTCGTACCAGGCACGATGAGAGAGGTGCTTCATTCATCGCGCAGAATTGGTCGAAGGCTGTTGTCATTGGCCCTTGCAATGGAAGTGAAGTTGATGCCCGACACCAAGAGGCTGTGGTATCGTCGGAGAAGTTCAATGTGCTCTAAACCCCAACTCCACCACCCACTTTAGTTTAAAGATACATCACAGAAACAGGCCCTTCAGCCCATCGAGGCCTCACCGACTAGCGATCCCCATACACACACTATCCTAGACACTAGGGGCAATTTACAGTATTTACTGAAGCCATATTAACCTACAGTCTTGTACGTCTTTGGAATGTGGGAGGAAACCGGAGCTCCTGGAGAAAACCCTTGCGGTCATGGGGAGAAGGTACAAACAGCACCCGTAACTAGGATCGAACCTGGGTCTCCGGCGCTGTGAGGCAGCAAATCTACCGCTGCGCCACCGTGCTGCCGTAGCTGCATATTCCTTGGTATAATTTATAGACCAAAGTATAATGGGGTTAGTGTGAATGGGTGGTCAGGGATAGACATAATCTCAGTGGGTCAAAAGGTCTTTTTTAAACTGTATGATATTGTTAAATGCTGAATAAAACTCACGTTTGGAATGAAGAATTCCTCTGTCACTGTGCAAGTATGGAACTGGTTTAATATCCTTTTGATATGAATACACTTAACTGGTTGTATTGACCCAGCTGTCAAATTGGTGTCCTGGGTATCTCTCCATACCCACCTGAGGGAGATGGAGCATTGGTTTATTGGACTCATAGAGTGATCCAGCATGGAAATAGGCCCTTCGGCCCAACTTGCCCACACCGGCCAACATGTCCCAGCTGCATGCCCCACCTGCCAGCATTTGGCCCATATCCCTCCAGACCTGCCCTATCCATGCACCTGTCTAACTGTTTCTTAAACGTTGGGATAGTCCCTGCCTCAACTACCTCCTCTGGCAGCTTGTCCCATACACCCATCACCCTCTGTGTGAACAAGTGACCCCCTCGGATTCCTATTAAGTCTTTTCCCCTTCACCTTGAGTCTATGTCCTCTGGTCCTCAGTTCCCCAACACTGGGCAGGAGGATCTGTGCATCATTCTGCTCTGAAGGAAGACACCCCTGGCAATGTGGTGCATTGATGCATCGGTTGAGGCTTTTCTCCCAACTATTTAAAATGGTGTAAGGATAAAGCAAAGCTAGTGACGCAGAAACATAATTTCTCTGCTGCTTATTTGCCCACTGATCCGTCGCCCCGCATGATTTTAATCTCACCCAGTAATGGTGGCAAAGATCCGCAGGGGGGGAACGTGGTATTTTCGAACTGCTGCAAAAAGCATTGGAGGGAGGGATTATCCCTCTGATGCCTGCGTGGCTTTTCTCTCTCCTTCCCCTCTCCATAAAATGCAATTAAAGCGCTGGCTGCCTTGAAACAGCGGAGAGCCTCCTGATGTACCTTCTGAATCTTTGCATCTGGAAATTTTACAATGCAATATTATTTTACAAATGCTCGCATCATCCTTTCACAGTTTCTCTCTGCTGTTTTAATGAAGTCATTAGACTGGATTAATACTGTTGGAGCAGCCAGTATAAATGTCCTTAACCATCCTCAGGATGGTATTAACCCGTGCAATTTACAGCCTGTGAGTGAAGCTCCACGGAGCAGCACTGATTGACATCAATCTGACGTTCTGGATATAAGTGGTCTTTTTTTACACTAAGTGTATGCCTGGACAAAGGGAAAGGAGCTGCCTGTATAATGGAGCTTTCAGGCAGACGAACAAGCAAATACTCATCAGTCTGGAGAAGGGTCTCGACCCGAAACGTCACCCACCCCTTCTCTCCAGAGATGATGCCTGTCCCGCTGAGTTACTCCAGCATTTTGTGTCTACCTTTGTTTTAAACCAGCATCTGCAGTTCTTTCCTATACACAAGTACTCCCTTCAGCCATAGCCTTCTTTTCTCATGCATTTGTAAATATCGAACATAGCACCCCTCCCGTTCCATCTTTCTCCTCCCCTCATTCCATCACTCACGCGAGACATCAAGAAGTGCTTTTTGCTCATGGTGGCTCACAGCCATAGAGGTGCTGTCTTACAGCGACAGAGATCCAGGTTCGATCCTGACTACGGGTGCTGTCCGTACAAGGTTTGTACGTTCGCCCCATGACGTGTGGGTTTTCTCCGGGATCTCCAGTTTCCTTTCACACTCCAAAGGCGTACAGGTTTGTAGGTTAATTGGCTTGGTATAAATGTAAATTGTCCCTAGTGTGTGTAGGGTAGTGTTAGTATGCAGGGATCGCTGGCCAGTGTGGACTCTGTGAGCCGAAGGGCCTGTTTCCGCTCTATATTCGGAGACGAGGAAGAAAGAAGGATGAGAGGGGATCTCATTGAAATATATAAGATTGTTAAGGGTTTGGACACGCTAGACACATGATGTTGGGGGAGTCCAGAACCAGGGGCCTCAGTTTAATAAGGAGTAAGCCATTTAGAACGGAGACGAGGAAACACTTTTTCTCACAAAGAGTGGTGAGTCCGTGGAATTCTCTGCCTCAGCGGGCGGTGGAGGCCGGTTCTCTGGATGCTTTCTAGAGAGAGCTAGATGGGGCTCTTAAAAATAGCAGAGTCAGGGGAAGTGGGGAGAAGGCAGAAACGGGGTACTGATTGGGGATGATCAGCCATGATCACATTGAATGGCGGTGCTGGCTCGAAGGGCCGAATGGCCTACTCCTGCACCTATTGTCTATTGTCTATGTATCTCTAAGCTAAACTAAATTAACTGGCCGAAGATAGACACAAATAGCTGGAGTAATTCAACGGGTCAGGCAGCATCTCTGGAGAAAAAGAACAGGTAACGCTTTGGGTCGAGACCCTTCTTCAGACTTCTGACTGGCCCCCTGGTCCTCATCCCTGGTTAGTGGTCGCGGTTTCAAGATAAGGATCGATTGGCAAAAAATTCTTCAGTCATTTCCCTTGAATGGTTTTATGGGATCTTCCACAGGGACTGTATTGGTGACCCTTGGCAGCATGCAAGCTGGGGCCTTGAATGGATGGTACGGACATTGCCATCACCTCGCCTTGTTATTGGCACCACATGAAATTCTAGTTATGGCTGAACCAAAATAATTAGTTAGTATTAGTAATAATTAGTAGACGCAAGGAACTGCAGCTGCTGTTTACCGAAGGAGACACAAAGTGCAGAATAACTCAGTGGGTCAGGCCACATCTCCAGAGTGCATGGATAGGTGACTTTTGGGGCGGGACACTTCTTTAGAATAATTGTATGGGTGGGGGGGGGGGAAAGCTGGAGGAAGGGTAGGGCTCTTGTCCCACCCCCACCCTCTTCCTCCTCCCCCCCCCCCCCAACCCGTACAACAATCAGTCCGACTGGAATAGTCGCCTATCCAGAGATCCTACCTGACTCGCTGAGTTACTGCAGCATTTGTAACTAGTTGTTTGATCTGCTGTCCAGAATAATGTCCACATTGGACTTGCGTTGCTGGTGTGCGATACGGTAATTCACATGCCACTTTATAATTTGTTAGGTCATCCCAATTGCTTGATGTAAATTGCACCTGGCAAGTGATAACTCGATATTCTCAGAGAGAATTGCTGGAGGCATTGGTTTGAGCAAAAATAAAACTGTTTGAGGTTTTGCATTTCAATTCACCCAGTAATCTGCTGTAACCCCCTCGTGTCCAGGCTCCTGCTCCAAGCTGCTCCTGACCCAACAGTCTCCCCACTGGCTAACTCTCCCTCCAAAACATTTGGATTAAAATGACTGCTCCGATCTACTGGGAATAAAGGCTGGGAATCAAGGGATTTGTGGAGAAAGCAGGGACGGGGCACTGATTTTGGATGATCAGCCATGATCATATTGAATGGCGGTGCTGGCTCGAAAGGCCGAATGGCCTACTCAATGTTTCTATATTACTCTATGACTAGACACGGAAGTGTTCCAAGATCTCCGTAGCGGTGCTGGGGAGGGGTGAGTGTAACTGTGCAGGGAGTTTGTTATCCAGAAGGTTGTGGGTTCAAGCCCCAATGTGCACATTTGAGCGTCAAGTTGCAGACTGACTGACCCCTGCACTTCACCTCTGCACTGTCGGAGACACCATGCCATGGGGGGTTTTCTGTAACTGAGAGCGTTGGTCAGCAATTTGGGAGTCAAACTCTGGAGTGGAGTGTCTATGAACACAGAAGCACTCCGCAGGTAAGGTAGTGACTGTCAACGAAGGAATATGAAACACGCATCAGTTAATAACATACAACACACTTTTGTTGGTGGTTCAGAAGAGGTTTTGCTACTTTTTCTATTATTTCAATTGATTATAATAATATTTTAATTTACATTGGAAATGTTTTTTTAACGATTTAAATCATTTTTAAGTTTTGAGATTTCAACTATTCATCGTCCATGGTCAATAAACACTGTATAAAGAAATGTAATGGCTGAGTGCAGCCCAGGATGTTCAGTGACCATCAGGGTGGTCGATGGATGGAGTCTCGGGACCCACATGAGAGCTCTATGATTGCCCCGTCCCCCAGTGTTGCCCCCCCCTCAGTGTTGCCCTGCCCCTTCCAGTGTTGCCCTGCCCCCCAGTGTTGCCCCGCCCCTCAGTGTTGCCCTGCCTCCCAGTGTTGCCCCGACACCCCAGTGTTGCCCCTCCCAGTGTTGCCCTGCCCCCCAGTGTTGCCCCCAGTGTTGCCCTGCCCCCCCAGTGTTGTCTTGCCCCCCCAGTGTTGCCCTGCCCCCCCAGTGTTGCCCCGCCCCTCAGTGTTGCCCTGCCTCCCAGTGTTGCCCTGTCCCCCCAGTGTTGCCCCACCCCCCAGTGTTGCCCCACCCCCCCAGTGTTGCCCCCCCAGTGTTACCCCGCCCCCGTTGCCCTGCCTCCCCGAGTTGCACCCCGCCCCCTCTTGCCCCACCTCCACGTGTTGCCCTGCCCCACATTGTTGTCCAGCCTCGCAGTGTTGCCCAACCCCCCAGTGCTGCCCTGCCTCCCAGTGTTGCCCTGCCTCCCGAGTTGTACCCCTTCCCCCTTGCCCCACCTCCCATTGTTGCCCCGCCCCCAGTTGCCCCACCTCCACGTGTTGCCCTGCCCCACATTGTCACGCCTCCCAGTGTTGCCCCGCCTCCCCAGTGGTGCTGCCCCGCCCTCTCTTGCAACACCTCCCCAGTGTTGCCCCGCCCCCTCTAGCTCCGCCTCCCAGTGTTGCCCCGCCCCCCAATTGCCCCGCCCCAAGCGTTGCCATGGCAGTGAGATCATGGCCGCCATAGCTAGGTTCCAGTAAGGTGGAAGCAAGGAACTGCAGATACTGGTTTACAGCCAGAGATACAAAGTGCTGGATATTTTGGACACCGCAGTGGGTCAGGCAACCTCTCTGGCGAAGATGGAAATGACATTTTGTGTCACGCCCCTTCTTCAGACTGATTGTGGTGGAGGAGGGTTGGGACAGGAACCTGGAAGGGAGAGAGGAGGGCGAGGCCAAAGCCTGGCAACAAACAAGTGGTTTCAGGTGAGGGGGGGGAGATGGGAGGGGAGATAAAGCTGGGGTTTAAATAACCTGTACAGAGCACAATTCTACTTTTTGTTTTACATTCAGGACCTTTTAATCACACTTGGAATCACTAACTACAGGGCCGAGGGGAAGAGAGAGGAATAAATCAAATATGTGTGTTTAAATAAAGGATGGAAGTGATAAAAAAAAAACTGGGATCATGGAAATGATTTGCAGTATATTTTTTGTTCACAAAGTGCTGGAGTAAGTCGGTCGGTTGGTCAGGCAGCATCTCTGGAGTCGGGATCCTTCTTCAGACTGATGGGTGATGTTTTAGGCTGCCTCCCTTCCTCATTGCTTTTGTTCTCGTCTTCATAGTTAAACTGGACGATGCGATCTGGCAACCGAAACAAAGCGCTGCTCTGAACCCAAATCCATTGCATTAAACACTTCAGCTCACTTCAAAATCCCTGATCAGTTGACCACATCGCCAGGTAACAGTTGCTGTTGCAACAGTCCCAGTCTTCTGAAAGAAGATGGGTAAATGGAAAGTGTTGAATGTATTTAGCTGGACCAGCCAATGTGGGGCAGGTAACATTCTGGGTTGTTTATTTCCACAGGGAACACCAACAGTATCTTTGCCCTCGACTACATCAGTGGAGCTCTGACTCTCAGTGGGCCTCTGGATCGAGAAAACCCCCTGTACAGCTCGGGATTTACGTTGACCGTGAGGGTGAGTGTCTCCAGTTTGGAGTTTTCCTTCAAAGAAAAGGTGGCCAGGGTAAATTTGTTGCGTCCCGTGCCGGAGAATCGCGCAGTTCACCCACGTCACCACAGCTGCAGCAGCAAAATGAATGCAAGGCATTTCCGCAAAGTCTGCCGGCGATCTCTAGAATGTCCTTCATAGAGTGGGGTAAACATATAAACAGGTTTCAGAATGGATTGAGCTTTCTACTCTGATTAGTCGCACTGTAACATTTAGTTGTATTTCAAGATACGTTTGCAGTGTAACGTGATTAAAACTGGGTGCTCCTAACATACTGGGCGGCATGGTGGCGCAGCGGTAGAGTTGCTGCTTAAGGGCCTGTCCCACTTACGCAACCTTTACAGGCGACTGCCGGCACTCGTGGTAGGTCGCCGAAATTTTCAACATGTTGAAAATTCAGCGGTGACCAGAAAGACGCTACGACTCTTTGGAGACCTCTCATGAGCATGCAGGCGACCCCTGGCGACATGACGCGGGTGAGCTCTCACGACCATACAGCCTGTATGGTCGTGAAAGGTCTCCTATGGTCGTGAGAGGTCTCCAATGAGTCGTAGCGTCTTTCTGGTCGCCGCTGAATTTACAACATGTTGAAAAGTTCGGCGACACATTGCGGGTGCCGGCAATCGCGTAAGTGGGACAAACCCTTAACAGTGCTTGCAGTGCCTGAGACCTGGGTACGATTCTGACTACGGGTGCTGTCCATACGGAGTTTGTACGTTCTCCCCGTGGGTTTGTTCTTCGGTTTTCCAGGTTCTTCGGTTTCCTCCCACTATCCAAAGACGTACAGGTTTGTCGGTTAAATGGCTTGATATAATTGTAAATTGTCCCGAGTGTGTGTGTGCGTGTGTAGGACAGTGTTAATGTGCGGGGATCGCTGGTCGGTACAGACTCGCTGGCCCGCTGCAACTCTAAAACTACAAAAGTTTTGAAAAAGGTTTTTAACCTATTTTAATATCCGTTTATCTGACACTCTTTAAATATTGTTAAACTCATTCGGGAAATCGTGGCTGTCATGTGCCGAATATAATCATTGGATATAATCAGCTGTAGAAATGGTGGAGAAATGGCAGCTAGGGTTGAATCTGGGGAACAGTGAGATTGCACTTTGGGAGGTTGAATGGAAGAGGAAAGTGTACAGTTAATGGCGGGACCTTTAATAACATTCATGCACAGAGAAATAGGGTCATAGAGTGATACAGTGTGGAAACAGGCCCTTCGACCCAACTTGCCCACAACAGCCAACGTGTCCCAGCTACACTAGTCCCACCTGCCCGCTTTTGGTCCATATCCCCCCCCCAATTTTTATTTATTTATTTTTTCCTTTTTCCGTCCTCCCACAATATGTAATGTGTGAATATGTGATTCTGTTCCATTCTGTTTATAGTTTGTTTGTTTTTTGCCACGAGCACTGCCACTTTTCATTTCACTGCACATCCCGTATGTGTATGTGACAAATAAACTTGACTTGACTTGAAACCTGTCCTATCCATGTAGCTGCTAACTGTTTCTTAAACGTTGGGATAGTCCCGACCTCAACTACCTCCTCTAGCAACTTGTTCCACACACCCACCACCCTTTGTGTGAAAAAGTTACCCCTCAGATTCCCATTTCATCTTTTCCCCATCACCTTAAACCTATGATCTCCAGATCCAAGTCCATAGTTTCCTGAAAGTGGCAACACCTTTAGATAAGAATGGTAAAAATAGTGTATGGTTACATGCCTTTATTGGTTGGGGCGCTCGGTGTAAGTCAGGAAGTCATGTTGCAACTTTGTAGGACTCTGTCTCGGTCATATTTGGAGCTTTGTGTGCAGTTCTGATCACCCCATCACAGGAAGGATGTTGGAGCCTTTGGAGAGGATGCAGAAGAGGTTGACCAGAATGATGCCTGGATTATAGCTGGAGGGAGGTTGGACAAGCTTGGATCGTTTCTCCAGATTGGTGGAAGTTAAGGGGAGACCTGAAGTAAAAGAGGCACAAATAGGGTAGACCAGGGGTGGGGAACCTGCGGCCTTCGAGGCCATTAAGTGCGGCCTTTTGAATGAATCCAAATTTTGTAGAACAAATCCTTTTATTTTTATTAGTACGTTTTTGTTTGTCTTTTGTTATTTTTAATGTTAAAAAGAACGTGTTTAAAATACTAAAGAGTAAAAGAAGAATCAACAAAATAATCCTACCCGACTGACGGCCACAATTAAAACATTATTAAGTCATCAGGGCTATTTTAACAAAATAATGTACATTTTGAGGTATATCTAATTGAAGTTTCTGGGATGCGGCCTTGTTAGATTACAGCTAACTTACTGCGGCATTCCAACGTGAAAATGTTCCCCACCCCTGGGGTAGACAGTCAGAATCTTTTTTTCTCGGGTGGAAATGTCAAAGTCTTAGTCGGTTTCATGTGAGTGGGTGAAAGCATTTTACACAGAGTGGGTGGGGCCTGGTATGCGCTGCTACTGGTGGTGGAAGCTGATACAATAGCGGCATTTAAGACTTTTAGATAGACGTATGGATATGGAGGGAAAGGAATGATACGGATCACGTGCAGGCAGAGGAGATTTGTCTAACTTGGCATCATGTCCAGCATTGAAGAGCTTCTCCTGTGCTGTTCTTTGTTCCATGTGAGATTTCAAGTCTTGTTTAACTATGGTGGCACGGTGGCACAACAGTAGAGCCACTGCTTCCAGCTCCAGAGACTCGGCTTTGATCCCGACTACGGGCGCTATCCGCACAGAGTTTGTACGCTCTCTCCGTGACCTGCGTGGGTTTTCTCCGAGATCGTCGGTTTCCTCCCACACTCCAAAGACGTGCAGATTTGTGGGTTAATTGGCTTGGTGTAAATGTAAAAAATTGTTCCTAGTGTGTGGGAAGGATAGTGTTAGTTGGCGAGGACCGCTGGTCGGTGTGGATTCGATGGGCCGAAGGGCCTGTATCCCCGATGTAACTCTAAACTAAACTGTTCTGTTCTAAAACCTGAGCAAGACATGGAGAGAATAATAACTACTCATTTGCCGTGATTTATAATTGTGCTGCTTTCAGATCAGAGCCCTGCGAATTATTGCCAGTTGGAAGTACTTTCATTCTAATCAAAATTACCAAGATCAGAGGAAAGTGTGTGTGTGTGTGCGTTGGTGGCCAGATTTCTTTACAAGGTTGGATTCAATCCACTGGATTTGAAAGAGTTCCAGCAGCACTCTGGAGTCTGAATTGTAATGGGAGATATTGGGACATCTTTGGCATTGATGGGAATCGTGAGTTAGACATTAACACCAGGACAAGTAGATAATAATATTTGAGGCTCGTTTCCTGCTTTCATCTTGAGGTTTTACATATTTTAATCGCGTGAATGCAGCTGATGTCTATATGTTTAAAATAATCCTGTATAGATCATGTATAATATCATGAGAGGCACAGATCAGGTATATCATATATATGTGTGTGTTGTGTACACACATATATGTTGATAGAAATCGTTGATAGAATGGAGCAGCTGGGCTTGTATACTCTGGAATTTGGAAGGATGAGAGGGGATCTTATTGAAACATATAAGATTATTAAGGGTTTGGACACGCTAGAGGCAGGAAACATGTTCCCGATGTTGGAGTCCAGAATCAGGGCCCACAGTTTAAGAATAAGGGGTAAGCCATTTAGAATAGAGATGATATGTTAGCATTCATAGCAAAAGGATTTGAGTACAAGAGCAGGGAGGTTCTACTGCATTTGTACAGGGTCTTGGTGAGACCACACCTGGAGTATTGCATACAGCTTTGGTCTCCTAATCTGAGGAAAGACATTCTTGTCATAGAGGGAGTACAGAGAAGGTTCACCAGACTGATTCCAGGGATGGCAGGACTTTCATATGAAGAAAGACTGGATAGACTCGGCTTGTACTCGCTAGAATTTAGAAGATTGAGGGGGGGATCTTATAGAAACGTACACAATTCTTAAGGGGTTGGACAGGCTAGATGCAGGAAGATTGTTCCCTATGTTGGGGAAGTCCAGAACAAGGGGTCACAGTTTAAGGATAAGGGGGAAGTCTTTTAGGACCGAGATGAGAAAAACATTTTTCACACAGAGTGGTGAATCTGTGGAATTCTCTGCCACAGATGGTAGTTGAGACCAGTTCATTGGCTATATTTAAGAGGGAGTTAGATGTGGCCCTTGTGGCTAAAGGGATCCGGGGGTATGGAGAGAAGGCAGGTACGGGATACTGAGTTGGATGATCAGCCATGATCATATTGAATGGCGGTGCAGGCTCGAGGGGCTGAATGGCCTACTCCTGCACCTATTTTCTATTGTCCATTTGGATACATAAAAAACAAACTAATAATCCTGCAAAAAGACAAAACCGATGTCCCCAATACTCTTAGTTGGGCACATGGAAGTGTGGAGAACAGAGGGATATGGACCATGGATCACAGGAAGATGAGATCAGTTGAACTTGGCATCATGTTCGGCACCAACAGTGTGGGCTGAAAGGCCGTTCCTTTGCTATGCTGCTATATGTTCCACGTTCTGTGACACAACGGCCAACGCTACAAGACCGAGTGCACTTTGGGTTCTCGAAACGGCCGTCTCAGGAGTTCTCACCTTTATACTGTTTCTATTTAACTGCGTTGTTTCTGGAAATATTGTTTGATGATTTTATTGACTATTTGGGGCAGAGAGTATGAACATCCGTGCCTTCAGCCTTTGACATCGGGTGCCAGACCCCAGTATACAGGTAGATGTGTTGCTATGCTTTCAACCCACACCATCTGTTAGAAATAGTGAAGACCAAAAATAAGCAATTTACTTCCAGCCTCTGATCTTGTCCCTGCAAAGGCATGATGGGCAGAATGGCCTCTGTCAGTGCTGTAAATATCCCAGTCTGAATTCTATCATGCTGGTTCAATGATGTGCTGATTGGTTTTCCTATGATGGATCTCTAAGGTTCCCAGGAGCACTAATGTAGTAAGGTTCCCCGCAGCACCACCCCGCGATGAATTGCCCCTGTACCGTTCCCTTGCTCTTCCGGGCTAGCGCTTCACCTTTCATTCAGTCTACTCACTGTAGGAGGTTGAATGCCCCTGATGCATGACCTCGAACCATCAGAACCGAACTTTAGTACCATTAAAACCTCAGACATGCCGGCCTTAGTAATATTTCTAAAGATAGCCACAAAAAGCTGGAGTAACTCAGCGGGACAGGCAGCGTCTCTGGAGAGATTGAATGGGTGACGTTTCGGGTCGAGACCCTTCTTCAGACTGAGATAGTAATGGTGATATTTTTTGTGAATCGCCATTCCAGAAGGCATTTGACAAGGTGAAGTTATCAGAAAACATGGGGTTGTTGCCGATGTATTGGTGAGTGTTAAAGACTTGGTAACGGACTGAAACCTACGAATGAGTCATTTTTGGGTTGAGTTGGGTCGATGTCTCTAGTGGGCAGGTGCAGGGACCAGCTTTGGAGCTTCAACCATTCACAGTGTATGTCAGTAATTTGGACTAAGTGTAATAAATCCAAGATTAAAGGAAAAATCGGTTGTTCATTACCTGAATTAATGACACGGGCAAAGATGGATGGGGATGAGCGTGCAGAATGTGGAAATAGACAATAGGTGGAGGAGTAGGCCATTCGGCCCTTCGAGCCAGCACCGCCATTCAATGTGATCATGGCTGATCATCCTCAAGGACCTGCAGATGCTGGTTTATACACAACAGGGCTCAAAGTGCTGGAATACGTCAGCAGCTCAGGCAGCATCTCTGGAGAACATGGACAGGTGACTTTTTGGGTTGGGACTGATTGAACGGTTGGTTGGGGGGGGGGGGGAGAGGAGAGGCCAAAGTGTGGCAGGTAATAGGTCGACACAGGCGAGGGGGGAGCTTTGACGTGGTTGGAGCAAAGACCAGCAATAAGAATAGTAGGTGTGAGACAGGTTTGCAGATTTTGAAGCCAGGGAGAGGAAACTAGCAGGAAAGGGAGAGGGGTGTAGAGTGGAGAAATAGGTGGGATACAGGGGAGAGAGGGGTGTGGGGGAGAAAGGAGGGGGGTGGGGGGGGGTTAGTTAGAGGTTACCTAAAATTGGAGACTTCAATGTACACACCGTTGGGTTATGAACTACCCAAGGGGAATATGAGGTGCTGTTCCTCCAGTTTACGTTTTACCATTGTGTTCTAATCAGATCACCTCCAAATATTTGGTTCCTGAGGCAGTAAATAGCCAAGTGTGTTGGCGCTAAATACAACAATTAGCCAGAGATCTCACCTGGGGTTAGAACTTATAAAAAGTGAATTTCTTCCTCTTGTGTATCTAAATTGAATCATCTCCCCCCCCCCCCCCCTCAATAAGGAATTTCCGTGCCCATATTTCCTGGAGGGTTCAATTTGTGTTGCTCATTGCTGAAAATAGTTTAGTTCAGAGATAGAGCATGAAAACAAGCCCTTCAGCCCATCGAGTCTGTACCGACCAGCGATCCCCGCACAACACTATCCTACAAACACACACGAGAGACTATTTAACATTGATACCAAGCCAATTAACCTGCAAACCTGTACGTCTTTGGAGTGTCGGAGGAAACCGAAGATCTCTGAAAAAACGCATGCATTCTACGAGGAGAGCGTACAAACTCCATCCAGATAAAGCCCGTGATCGGGATTGTACGCGGGTGCCTGGTGCTGTGAGGCAGCAACTCTACTGCTACGCCTCTGTGCCACCTCAGAAGAGATTCTGTGGACACAGATGCGGAGGGCTGTTGAATATTAAGTAAATAAATAATCTAGGGGCATATACTGGATAGACTCGGCTTGCACTCGCTAGAATTTGGAAGATTGAGGGGGGATCTTATAGAAACTTACAAAATTCTTAAGGGGTTGGACAGGCTAGATGCAGGAAGATTGTCCCCGATGTCGTGGAAGTCATGAACAAGGGGTCACAGTTTAAGGATAAGGGGGAAATCTTTTAGGACCGAGATGCGAAAAACATTTTTCACACAGAGAGTGGTGAATCTGTGGAATTCTCTGCCACAGAAGGTAGTTGAGGCCAGTTCATTTGCTATATTTAAGAGGAAGTTAGATGTGCCCTTGTGGCTAAAGGGATCAGGGGGTATGGAGAGAAGGCAGGTACAGGATACGGAGTTGGATGATCAGCCATGATCATATTGAATGGTGGTGCTGGCTCGAAGGGCCGAATGGCCTACTCATGCACCTATTTTCTATGTTTCTATATTATATTGATACCTGTGCGATCTATTCTGATCAGTCCCCTGCTTTACTACAAGATGGTGAAGATTAACATTCAGTCAGCCCGTCCTCTCTTGATGTGGCTTCTGGGCAGCTTTACAAGGCCGGGATTTGAGCAAAGCATTTCTCATTAGACCGTTCTTTCCTAGCATTAGCTCCTTTGTTCTATATTGATGGAAACGTTTAATGTACCGCTTTGGGACGCACAGATCTATAAACAGTTTATCGGGGAGCTGTAATTACTGAAGTCCGTAAGCTGATGTATGCAAATCTGGAGCTGTAAAACACACTTGGACCATCTACAGTCCATGTGGAAACGGTGATACATCTCTTTAAAATAAAGAGCGGTTCAGGGAATTCGACAAAACGCCAACACTTTAAGAGGGGAAAGAATGGATATGCTATCGATGGCCTCAAACATCCGATTTTTATTCCAAGCCCCCTATCCAAGAAATCATAATTATAGCTTCCAGCACATTAATGTGGCAGGATCAATAAGCTTTTAATACCCGATCATAACAGTTCCTTAATCCAGCATTACGTTTAAAGACGATTTTGTCTACATTTACATTTCGGAGTGAAATAGAATGATTTAAAACAATTTATTTACTTCCTATTTTTCTGCGCTGTGTGTGTTTCCCCGAGGTCCCACCAACTTGTCTTCATGTTGCATGTATCTGTCAGTGTTTCCATCTTTGCATGGCCTCCTATCTGTTCCACCCGAGTAAAAATGGGATCTACATACATTGTCCAACCAATTTCAGTAAATGTTGACGCCAAAGTATGCCGTGGCCTTAAAAGAGCCTTAGATTTCCAAGACCCAGTTGTGTTGTAGTCTAAACTGCAATTAATGCTTAAAACCTCTGTCTCACGGTGCGAGTTGGCCCACGAGTGACCCCGCGTTTTCACTCGTGGTGATCACGTAGCGGGAACGCCGGAACTCGCACGAGCAACTTATCGACTCGTGGCGCTAACGGCAGGTACTCGGGAAACTTGTTAACTCGTGGAAAAAATCAAACATGTTTGATTTTTTCCACGAGTCAAATTAACTGTTCAAGTTAAAAATGGAAACATTTAAACTCGTTGTAATAACGTAGTGGCCCGTGCGTTTACCTTAGTGACTCGTGAGTCTACCGTGGGAACTTTCTTATCTGTTCGATCGCTCGAGTAAAGACTGAACCAAAGACAGAAACAAAATGCTGGAGTAACTCAGCGGACCAGGCAGCATCTCTGGAGAGAAGGAATGGAGTTGAGATCCTTCTTCAGACTTGCCCGAAACGCCACCCATTCCTTCTCTCCAGAGATGCGGCCTGTCCCACCGAGTTACTCCAGCATTTTGTGTCTATCTTCGGCCTTTCTGCGATGATCTGCCACTTGTCCTTTATTACTGAGGTGCCTGCCCCGTGGCTTCGTATTCGTCACTGTCTCAATGAAAGGCTTTAGGATGCGGTTAAAGACCTGCCGGAGGGGCAAGTCTGGGGCCGTTTGTGGGATGTGTCCACGTGTGATGCTCCATCCACCCCCTGGGGCCGAGAGTATGGGATTGGGAAGGAACTGCAGATGCTGGTTTACACCGAAAATAGACACACACAATGCTGGAGTAACTCCGAGGGACAGGCAGCATCTCTGGACAGATGGGATGGGTGAGATTTCGGGTCGAGACCCTACTTCAGACTTCTCCAGAGATCCCGCTGAGTTTACTCCAGTAGTTGGTGTCTATCCCGGTGGCGGGGAGCCAGGCTTGGCCGACCCGCCGCTTCTACTTACCGGTCAGTCCGGTGATCATCGCCCTCCGCCCGGGATGCAGCGGAGTTTTGCACCCGGTGAGTTGTCCAGCGCTCACGGTGGACGAGGGAGGACAGCAACAGGCCAGGTGAATGAATAGCAGCACATAAATGAGTCAACCTTTAGCATTTCTTGATTTGATGTTTTAATTTACAAGCCGCTTCACGCAAGGCAAGTTTTATTTTCAGTCCGAAGAAGGGTCGCGACCCAAAACGTCACCCATTCAACGATAGACACAAAAAAGCTGGAGTAACTCAGCGGGACAGGCAGCATCTCTGGAGAGAAAGAATGGGTGATGTTTAGATCCAAATGCTGGAGAAATTCAGCAGGTCGAGACCCTTCGCTCCATAGATGCTGCTGCACCCGCTGAGTTTCTCCAGAGTTTTGTGTACCCTCGATTTTCCTGCATCTGCAGTTCCTTCTTTAACACTGCTGGAGTAATTCAGCAGGTCGAGATCCTTCTTCAGAAGACGAGCCCTGATCCGAAACGTCACCTATCCACGTTCTCCAGAGATGTTACCTGGCCCGCGTTGTTCCTCCGGCTTGTTGCGTCTGCCTTCCGTCTAAAGCCTTGGGATCGTCGCCAACGTGAAGACGGTGCGAAGCCCCCGCGCCCGGTGCAATGGGCGGGAAGCTGGAGAGGAGAAGGAAGGGGTCACACATATGACCGGGAAGCAGAGGGGTGGGGGTGGGGGTTGGTGACAGCCAGGGCCAACAATGAGATGGAGAAAGACAGAAACACCGACGTGCAAAGGAGACCTTCAATAGCGCATGATCTCTCTCGCGTTATGGCGGGTGATTGTCGCCTGCCCGCTGTTTCTGCCCCTAAAGCCTTGGGATCGTTGCCCTTTGTGTTGGCGTGGAGGGGGAGGGGGTTATTGTGCTGTTTGATCGCCCCCTGCTATCCCAGGGACAGGGAGACACAGCGGCTTTTGAGATTGGTGGGCAATCACGACCAAAGTGTCTGCCCACACAGTCAGTACACCTCTCCTACACATGTCTCCCGCACTAAGATCATCCCACAGAGAATGATCCCAGCCTAACCCAAGAGCCTTGTCTGTCACCCCCCCCCCCCCCCCCCCCCCCCCCCCCCCACCCAACCACCCTCCACCTCAACTCGCGCCTGGGCACCAAAGCAGCTCAGGAGGCGAACCCTGAGCTCCGTCTCCCAACAATCTGATGTGCAACCGATGTGAAAGAACAGTGGCTGCAGCCGGCCGGCTGCCACCCGGCATGGACTTCTCACACCCTCGCACACTCACCTTCATTCACGGTTTGCTCAAGAGTAACGGGAGAGGAACTTGGTAACTCAGGAGAGGAAGTTGGAACAACGCAGCAATGACATACCCGTGGGAACTCGGTTAAACACTTGATCATAAACTTGAAATCTCGTACACAACCGCGAGTCTTTTTTTTCTTTCACTTGGAGTCACTCGTGGGATGACTCGCACCGTGAGACAGGGCCTTAAGGAATTCATTAGCTGTTCAGCATCCAAGACATACCTTGTCCGACCCTGGTTTAGCTGCAGCGTTATATTTCTTATGTGTTGGAAGGGACTGCAGATGCTGGTTTACACAGAGGATAGACACAAAATGCTGGATTAACTCAGCATGTCCGGCTGCATCTTTGGTGAAAAAGAATAGGTGACACTTCAGGTCGAGACCCTTCTTTTTCCGGCTGAGAGTGAGGACAACTAGAGGTATGAAAAGCTACAAAGAACAAAGGAATTGTGCAGTGAGTTGGTGGAGGAGAACTGGCGTCGGAGAGAGGAGGAGAACTTCTTCAAAGTAGGCGAATCTTGAGGCGATTTTGCAGCGGAGGATGCGAAATGTGTGGGAAGGAACCGCAGTGGAGCATATATTTCTTCACAGGTTGGTGTTTGGTCTCATTTGTAGAGCAGTGAGAAACTCTGACCTAAACAGATTCAGACAGTGGCTGGACGTAGAATCGTACTTCCAATAACGACTGACATCCTGATGGAGCAACACCTGATAACTGGCAGGAGGAAAGTGATTGTATCTCTCGTTCCCAGGTGACAAGCTCAATGTCGTGGCAGTTATCACATGTTCGTGCCTGACTCTCACCGGCCAAAGAGACCAAATCCCCATTGTGTCTGCATGAGGTGGTGGAGAGACCTCGATCTTCACAACAACATCGAGCTGAGTTGTGAACTGCTTACAGAACTTTCATCTGGAACCTTTGGGTCTTTGATGCTGCCCAATTATTAATAATAATAATATATGTTATTGTCATTGCACAGAGGTACAACAGAGGCAGCTTCCATCCGATGTAATAACTTAATTAGCTAAAAAATTTAGAAACCTAGAGAAACAAGATTTTTAAAAAAATCATTAAAACAGTATAAAGTGCAAATAGGTCTGTGCCGGGTCGATGTGCGATGTGACGATCCGAGGGAGACAGTTCCGGGGGGGGGGCGGGGGGCACTCAGCAGGGCCGGTGCAGAGTAGCTATAGCTCTGGGGATGAAGCGGTGCCCAATTCTAGTAATGCACTAACATACTTCTAATTCACTTTTTTAAACAATATGACAAACTAATATAAACTTTCTAGCGTTCCTGGGTGGGTCAAAGGGAGCAATGGAAACTCGGTCCTGCTATGTTTAAAGGCTGAGAAACGTGACGCTGGTGAGTTTAAAAGGAGTGCAGGAAACCAGGGCGGTGAGTTTCAAGGGAACATGAGAAGCAGAACTCAATGATCCATTTGCTCAATTATTTGGATTTTCAATTGAACCGTTAGCAGATTATGGAGATTTTACTAGTTGAACTGATCTCATAAACCTGTACATAATCCACACCTTTCATTCCCTGCCTATTTAATAAAACTTCTTAAACGCTGCCATTGTTTCTGCCTCTACCACCTGTGGCACTGTGCCCCAACACCCCACCAGTGTCTATATATAAAAACGTACCCCGCACATCTCCATTAATACTTCCCCCTCTCACCTTATAGCTGTGCCCTCTAATGTTGGAAACTACCACCCTGGGAACAAGGTTCTGACAACCTGGACCATAGTTGGCACATACATGCTACACACGCGCAATAATGTCACATCTTTGGCAGTGGAGGAGAGATTAAATGCCTTCAGTTTTCCAGCAACTGAATCGGAGAAGGGCCATGCTTTTCAGTCTTGTCATCCAAGCTATTTTGCAGCCAATTATATATCTTAGAAGTGAGTCTACCACGACAATGCAAATATGGCAGGCAGGTTCTACATCACAAACTGCCAGAAACAACATTCTGATCATTAATTTCCATTTGGTGTTGTTAATTGAGGAGTAAACATTAGCCAGCACACTGGCGAGTCTGATGAAATGCTCTGGGATTTTTTCATTCCCAAGCAATAGGGTCCTGTGCTCAATATTTCATCCATGAAGCCACAGTGATGGTCGAGCACTCTCTCAGTTCACCACTAGATCCACAGTGTTAAATTATGCCGGACAATGATACAGCTGGCAGAGCTGCCGCCTCACAGCTCTGGAGACCCGGGTTTGATCCTGACCTCGGATGCTGTCTGTGTGGAGTTTGCACATTCTCCCGGTGAATGCGTGGGATTCCAGGGTGCTCTGGTTTCCTCCCGCATCCCAAAGACATGTAGGTTTATTGGCCTCTGTAAATTGCTCCTCTTGTGTAAGAAGTGGATGTGAAATTGGGATAACATAGAACTGATGGGAATGGATGTTGGATGGTCAATGTGGGCTGATGGGCCTGTTTCTTTAAGAAAAATTGTGTTTAATTCCATGTGCTGGGAATTGAATCCACTGCCCTCCTGATATTCATCGAACTAGTGTGAATGGTTGTTTGATGGTCATTGTGGACTTGGTGGACCGAAACCCTGTTTCCATGCTGTATCTCAAAATGTATATTCCTTTTAATTGTTTAGTTTGAAGATACAGCTTGGAAACACTGTGCCGACCAGCGATCCCCGCACACCAACTCTATCCAACATATACCAGGGACAATTTTATCATACCAAATAACCTACAAGCCTATACGTCTTTGCAGTGTGGGAAGAAAACGGAGCACCCGGAGAAAACCCACGCGGGTCACGGGGAAAATGTACAAACTCCCGTGTACGGACAAATGTACAATCCCCCGTGTTTGACCCTATGTAGTCAGGGTCAAACCCAGGACTCAAATGCAGCTGCACCACCATGCTACTGCCTGTTCTATTATAGGTAAGGCAATACTGCCTAGATCCATATAAAACCATCACTTCTTGGCAGGCTTCTCCAGCCACTTTGTGTGCCGTATGAACAATTAATGGGCTGAGATGTGAAGCTGCAAATTGGCCTAGAATTGTCAAAGCTCGATTTGAAGCCTTTTGAGTTGCCTGGACAGATGCAGCCTCCGCCACAGTATGAGTTTAGATTATTGTCACACACACTCAATACGGGAGGACCTCGTTGAAACTTACAGAATAATGAAAGGAATAGATAGAGTGGATGTGGAAGGGATGTTTCCACTGGTGGGAGAGTCTCGGACCAGAGGTCATGACCTCAGAATTAAAGGGCGCTCTTTTAGAAAGGAGGTGAGTAGGGACTTCTTTAATCTGTGGAACTCATTGCCACAGAGGGCTATGGAGGCCAAGTCAGTGGATTTTTTTTCAGTTGGATTCTTGCTTCGAATGGGTGTCGGGTTATAGGGGGAAGGCAGGAAAATGGAATTAGGAGGCAGAGTTCAGCAATGATTGAATGGCGGAGTAGACTCGATGGGCCGAATGGCCTAATTCTACTCCTATAACTTGTGAGCTGTACCAGGGTACAGTGAAAGGCTTTTCTTGTGTGCTAACCAGTCAGGTGAGTGGCTGGATCTGAAGGGGCTGGAGGTTGGAAAGAGTTGGGGAATGTGGGGAAAATAAAACGGGGTGATTGTAAGTGTCCACTTTATGGATGGTGAAGACCTTCATGGGCTGAATAATTCGATGGCTCAAGTCCAACCATATATAAGAACACTTGACTGTTTTTCTATAAAGGCCCTGGCCCACTGTACAAGGTAATTCAAGAGTTTTCCCCGATTCGAACTCGGAGAATGTACGTAGCGGGTATGTAGGAGCTCGAGGATGTCTCGTAGCGGCTTGTAACGCTAACAGCAGGTACTCGGGAAACGCGGAAACTCATGAAGTTTTCTCAACACTGTGAAAAATGTCCAAGAGTAAAAAAAAAATACTCGTGATGAACTTACTACGAGTTTGATTTTATTTTTAATTCGGGAGAGCTCGTCACATCGTGGGACGGGGGCTTAACTTCGTTGCTGTTTTGCAGCCTCGGGTGGAATTAACTCGGTTTAAGTAGAATTTGAAGAAATATTTAGCAGCAAGAAGAAATGCCAATGAAAGTAACACTGCGGCACGAGCTGTGAGCAGCACTGGTGGACCACAAGACAACAATAAGACCACAAATAAACAATACTGTGCTAGGTCTAATGCATGTCATACACCCTGAAATGTAATTATTTCTGATCCCTGGCACATTCTCCTTCAGTCTTTGTGCTTCAGATTTTTCTTATGCATTCCTTAAACTTTCATCCTCACCAGGTTTTAGATTGTCCTTGTTTGACTCCATCCCCACCATTGCTCGATAATGTTTCCCCAAAGCCTTTTGCTACATTAAAGATGCAATATAAACTTTGCGTGGTAAAACACTGTGATATTTCAAGCAGCCATAATATTGACACATTATTCCCTCAGTGGAGAACGACTTCTACTTACTTGCACACTTCTCAGAAGCTTCATTGAATTCTGAGCATTGATTTGCTTCCAAGACATTTCTCAAAAGCTCCTCCCCTGATCTGTCGGCTAAAACCCCTGTCCCACGGAACGAGTTCATTCGTGCTCTCCCGAGTTTAAAAAAAAATCAAGCTCCTGGTAAGCACGGAGAATGAACGTAGCGGGTACGTTGGACCTCGGGGACGTCTCTTAGCGCTAACGGCAGGTACTCGGGAACACTGGCTAACGGCAGGTAAGCACGGGAAGACTCGTGAAGATTTTTCAACATGATGAAAAATGTCCACGAGAGCTCCGAGTACCGACGAGTGGCCGTTACCGTAAATCTACGAGTTCAATAGACAATAGGTCCAGGAGTCGGCCATTCGGCCCTTCGAGCCAGCAACGCCATTCAATGTGATCATGGCTGATCATCCCCAATCAGTACCCCGTTCCTGCCTTCTCCCCATATCCCCTGACTCCGCTATTTTTAAGAGCCCCATCTAGCTCTCTCTTGAAAGTATCTAGAAAACCTGCCTCCACCACCCTCTGAGGCAGAGAATTCCACAGACTCACCACTCTCTGAAGAGAAAACGTGTTTCATCGTCTTTGTTCTAAATGGCTTATTCTTAAACTGTGACCCCTGGTTCTGGACTTTCCCAACATCGTGAACATGGTTCCTGCCTCTAGTGTGTCCAAACCCTTAAGAATCTTGTATGTTTCAATGAGATCGCCTCTCATCCTTCTAAACTCCAGAGTGTACAAGCCCTGCTGCTCCATTCTCTCAGCATATGACTGTCCCGCCATCCCAGGACAGTTCGAATCAGGGCAAACGCGGGAGAACTCTTGGAATGAACTCGCACCGTGGGACAGGGCTATAAAGCTGTGAAAGTCGGGGTATCTAGAAATTCCAATATAACGAATAACTGTGTACAGGTTGCGCTGTTAGTGGAAACATCCTTTCATTAATTTCTGCCATTAGTTGGAGATGACTCTGGTGTTCTAGACTTGCGATGTAATTATGATTGGGGGAAAACAATATCTCCTTGACCTTTTTGTACTGACATCTAGTGTTCCTCCATTGGGGCAGAGCTCCTCTAACTCCAACATCTTAGTTGTCCTTGAATTTAATTGCACCATTAAACTCTTCAATCGAGGCTATAAGCTCGGAGGTTCCTTCCCCATATACCCTGTCCGCATTTCCTATAGCATGTCCCAACAACTGCCCCTTAATCAAACCTTATGACTGAGCTAATATCTGTTTTGACTTTGGTATTGTCAATGGTACAGAAATATCCTTAATTTGTTAATTTAAAGAAAAAGCACTTTAATGAAGATTGTTATACAGTTACCCTTGTAAATTAGGAATGACTGCACAGTTGTATATCTGAAAGTAGTTGATTGGGTAGATACACTGGGGGCGAAATCTAGAAGCTTTCGTTGTACAGGAGGGTGCATAGTTTTGGTCTTACGAAATAAAATATACACCAGCATCGGAGGCAGCCCAGTCGTGATATGCTGGGTTGATTCCCGGATGGGTCAGGTCGGCGACTAAATCGTCTCCCCCACCTGGTTTGCCAGGGGAGGAGGGGGCTGTGGACCCCCAGCAGGACCAAAAACAAGACCTGTCAAAGGGCGGATGAGCCAACGGCCACCCACACTTCAGTAGAAGTTGCGATCACTGTCGTACACAGCGCTGTAAGGCACCGTGCCTGTTGATGTGTTCAACGATGATGATGATTGGTGGGTTGAGAGGGTTTGCTATCGCGAGTGGCTAAAGAATTTGCTGGAGTTTGCTGGAGTTTGCAAGAATGAGGGATGAGCTTACTGAAACAGACAAGATTGTAAAAGGGCGCGGCATGAAAGACTTTGGTCCCTTTCCACTTGTGGGACAGTCTTGAACAAGGGGGTAAAGTGACAAGTTAAGGGGGCGATTCATTAAAACTATGGTGCGGAGGAAATTCATCATGCAAACCCTCGACCTCAGAGGATTGTGGCAGTAGTCAAAGAGGAGGTAGGTACATCTTTGAAAGATCATATAATTGATGGTTGTGGGGAATTGGCACAGAAGAGGAGTTGAGGCCCGGGGGAGATCAGCCATGGACATATAGAGTAGAATAGTTTCTTTATTGTCATTGTAACATGAACCATGTACAACAAAATTTAAAAATGTCAGCCAGTCAGTGCAACATTCAAACCATAAAAGCTAACGATACATGCAAGGTAAAATATTAAAAAAGATAAACAATTAAAATAAATATGAAATATGAAAACAGCCACGCATAAACACCCAACCCTACATCCTTCTGTCGATTTCACAGTGTACCAACCACAGTCCCTTAGTCCCCACGTTCCTTGGCGGCTTCATTTAGTGCCTTTATAGCAGTGGGGTAAAAACTGTTTTTAAGTCTGTTTGTCCTTGTCCTTGTAGATCTGTACCGTCTGCCTGACGGCAACAGTTCAAACAGGGAGTGTTGAATGGTGGATTAGGTTGTGTGGGCTCCCATTGTCTTGTGTACCAGGGCCAGGTTCTTTGGAAATGAAACTGGCACCCTCTTGTTCACCCAAAAGTGTGATGGGCGCGTACTACTTTTGTCCTGACGATAGACGCAGAGAGGCAGCATCTGTGGAGAGAAGGAATGGGTGACGTTTCAGGTTGGGACCCTTCTTCACACCTACACAATTTGTCTGCTTCAGTCCCAATTGACTTGGATGCCAGGGAACGATTGGACCTTTCAAGACTGAAACTGATGGATTTCGCTGGAGTGGACCATGTCTTGTGGCGCGAAGGGCAATTAAATAGAGTCGAGGAGGGAATAATCTAGGATCTAACAGAGTGGTGAGTCAGCCTGGTGGATTTGGGAGTCATTCTGGAGTCACTCCAGAGGAGTCGAATGACATGTACCCAGCACCCTAGTGAGGTCCTCTGTGGCCTTGAATATTGCACTGAGAAGCCTTCACTAAGTCGGAGAATGTTTGCGCACAAACAAAAGTTAATTCACCAAACAGTGGGCGCAGTTGCAATACATTGACAGACACATTTTGCCCTGTGCTGGGACTCTATCATCCATCAACATTTAGCTGAGAACACCTCGGGTAATTACGCAGCGAGGTAATATTTTGCTGAAAGGATGCTTTGGCAGTTCAGTGTAACAGTGAGGTAAGGCATTCTAGTGCAGTCCCACTGCACCCACAATCGACTGGATGTTAAGTTTGCAAACATCATGTAGAAAAGGTTATTTTTCCAGGGATATTCATGGGAGCATCATCCCCACATATCAAGTAGAAGAACCGGTCCAAGGAGAAGCACCTCAGCATGTTGTCATCCTATGCTTGCCCCTGTAGATGGTGGAGGGATCTTAGAGAGAGGGAAAGAAATATGGATAATAACACGGAGATGTCCTTAGTGTGTTAAAAGCCAACTTAGAATTAAAGGACGCTATTTTAAGAAGGAGATAAGGAGAAATTTATTTAGTCAGAGGGTGGTGAATCTGTGGAATTCTTTAACACATAAGCCTGTGGAGGCTAAACCAGTGGATATATCTAAAAGCCCTGTCCCACTGTACGAGTTCATTCAAGAGTTCTCCCCGAGTTTGCCCTGATTCGAACTCGGGGATTTACGGTAATGGCCGCTCGTAGGTACTCGGGGCTCTCGTGGACATTTTTCAACATGTTGAAAAATCTTCACGAGTCTTCCCGAGCTTACCGCGTTTCCCGAGTACCTGCCGTTAGCGCTAAGAGACGTCCCCGAGCTCCGGCGTACCCCCTACATTCATTCTCCGGTGCTTACCACGAGTTTGATTTTTTTTTTAAACTCGGGAGAGCACTTGAATAAACTCGTATTGTGGGACAGGGCTTTAAGGAAGTGATAACTGGGTTCTTGATTAGTACGGGGGTCAGAGGTTATGGGGTGAAGGCAGGAGAATGGGGTTAGGATGGAGAGATAGATCAGCCACGATTGAATGGCGGAGTCGACTTGGGCCGAATGGCCTAATTCTACACCTATCACTTATGACCGAGTGGACAACAAATGTTTGAGGAATAGAATGTTCGTTTTTGCTCGCACAATATCGATCCCATGCCCATTAACTGAATGAGGTAATTCCTCCAATGATAGATTATTGCTCTCCCAGTGGGGGCAGATTTTCTAAAAGATGCTGAAGACTTTTCATGAAAAGTACAGCAAATGCTTTCTTCATTTATTTTGGATTTGGAGGGTCTGCATTTAAAAAAAAGAAATCATTTTGAGTTATTCCAGGGTCCATCCAACATTGATCTCTCCACAAACATTGCCATTATTTGGATGGTGCTTTATCCTGCTCTTTGAGGCACTTGCAGTGTGCCCATTATCTGCAGAATTTTCTGCATTACAACAGCGACCACACTTCAAAAAATGCACCAATGGCTCTAAAAACCCTTTGGAGAAGTAAAATCTGTCTTTTATTAGTGTTGGGAAGTAGGAAAGTGGAATCCCTGCTGGACAGAACAATTTCCTTCTGTGAACAACTCTCACAAAAGAACGTATTAAATTACTTGGATAGAAAAATTGCAGTTGCACTTAGTCGGAAAAAAATTGATCGGAGGGGATAAAGGCCTTAATCAAAAATGGGACTTTGAGATACTGGATTGTTCAGGCATTTGTTGCGGAGGTGTTCCTTGCCAACTTTTTATTCAGTCAATTCCATGGTCATTACATCAGGCAGTGAGATTAATTATGCACCTTGTGAGTTCATTCAAGGTTTGTGCTCAGTTTTATGCAGCACCCATGGATTGGAGAAGCAGTTTAATTCTGGACATTGGTTTCATTCTGGCTGCCACCCTGCCACAAAGTGAGACCGTGAGCAAGGAGATGAAACCCAGCCGTAAGCTCATGGTGTGAGGCGATTCATCCAATTATGTCAGTTAATGTTTCATAAGATAGTGTTTAATTTAGAGATACAGACAGCGTGGAAACGGGCTCTTCGGCCCACCGAGTCCGCGCCGACCAGCGACCCCCGCACACATTAACGCTATCCTACACACATTAGGTAGCAATGTTACAAAATTTTGAGATATTAAAAATCAAGTCTGCAGTTTATCCCATCAGATAAAGCATAAAAAGAAGTTTAATTTGACACCTAATTCACTTTCATATCTTCAGTATTAAAAAAGTTATGACCATTTTCATACTCGGAAATTAGCATCTTGTTCCCCATTGCCTTTCAATTGACTTAACTCAAAAGCTGTGATCTAGAACCGTTAAAAGCCCATAACTTTCTTAAAAATTAAGAGAACTCAATGAAATTTTCAGTTATTATAGATTGAAGCATTCTGAAACAAATATGAACCAATTTTACTTGGATGACCTGAAATTAAAGCATTTTAGTTTTAGTTGGGTTTTAGTGGAATGCGGTGGATTGGAACGTTGTGGTTTGCTGTGAAGTCGAGAGGAAAAATACTGTTGGTTCATACATTTTTTTGGACCCCATTTCGCAACATGAAAATATTATTAAAGCCTCCCGAAAAACCAACTTTTAATATAAAAATAAACTATTTACCTTTTTTTCTCCCCTACGCAAAATCCTTCCGGTTGTCAGTTCTCACGGCTTTTGAAGGTGATTTTTAAATTACTCTAGTTAATAAATAATCTAGCGTAATTTAAAAATACCTTAATGAATGAAATGTCGGAGCGATTTTCCTTCCGCAACGAAATCGCCCGACATGGATCGATTTTCCCAGTCTGCAGAAAAACGGCACTTTAAGCCCGCCCCCCCCCCCCCCCCTCTGAAAGGCGCCAAAGTCACGCACACGGGGAGCGGCAGAACTGCAGCGCTGCTCAAGGTAAGTTTTGTAACATACCTACAATAGGGACAAGTTACACATACACCAAGCCAATTAACCTACAGACCTGTACGTCTTTGGAGTGGGGGAGGAAACCGAAGATCTTGGAGAAAACTCACGTGGTCAAGGGGAGAACGTGCAAACTCCGTACAGACAGCACCCGTAGCCGAGGTCGAACCCGGGTCTCCAGTGTTACGAGCGCTGTAAGGCAGCAACTCTACCGTTGCGCCACTGTGCCGCCCATTGTGCTCAAGATCCAGGTCCTACTTCCCTTTGCTTACTGCTCTCCTACGCTGCTTCCTGATGCCCTAACTACCGTCTATCTTCTTTCCCTGCTTTTATGCCAGGGCAGGTATTTGGTGATGTTTACACTAGGAACCTAAAGGTTTAGATGATCTCCACTTGGGCACCATTGATGCTGACCGGGGCATGTACATCTCGGATCCTGGTCAATAACTTAATCGTACTGACATTCAGAGAGGGGTGGGCGCTAAATGCTGGAGTAACTCAGCGGGACAGGCAGCATCTCTGGATAGAAGGAATGGGTGACGTTTAGGGTCAAGACCCTTCTTCAGACTGAGAGTTAGGGGAGAGGGAGACACAGAGATAACAAAGTGTAAGGTGTGAAAACGAGACATCAAAGGGGATGCAAGGAAAATGTGGAATAGATATTGTTAGCCCGGAGAAGGTGACAACGAAGCGTACAGAGATAAAATGTAATCAGGGGGTCAGTCAGACTGGTTGGAGAACTGGGAAGGGGGAGGGATGGAGTGAGAGGGAAAGCAAGGTTTACTTGAAGTTAGAGAAGTCAATATTCATACCGCTGGGGTAGAAGCTGCCCAAGCAAAATATGAGAGGTTACTTTCTTGATTTCAAGGCAGCCAACATTACAAAGGACCATTTACACCTCGACCATTCCTCCTACCCTCTCGTGTTGAGCAGAAAATATATACCACCATCCTCAGGAACAGCTCCTTCCCTGCTGTTGTCAGACTCTTGAACAGCAGACTAAGGTTGTAGTCCTGATCCTCCAACCTGCCTCTTTCCATCCCTTGCACTTTTTAAAAAAATCTGCACTTCCTTCCTAACTGTAACATTAACAATATAACGTTGCAACACCAGATCCTACACTCTGGTATTTTTCTCTGCCCCGGTGGACCTTGTGTATAGCATGATTGTACTCGTGTATAATCTGATTTGACTGGGTAGCATGAAAACAAAGCGTTTCGCTGTATTTCAGTGCACTTGACAATAATAAACCAATAGTAATAGCATCCCAAAGCTAGTCAGATAACCCAACTGGAATGGGCAGTGTTAGTCTTTGGGGAAATGTCAGTGAAGGTTCTAATTCACTCTGTGATGTGGTAATCGCAAACTTGTCATTGAAGCAAGTAAACTGAGCTTTGATAATTTGGAAAACATGACCTTGGTTATTATAAATGTCAATAAAAACTGTTCGTGAAATTATTAAACGTTAATTTTTTTTAAAAGCATTGTTGTGAAGACTGTGCTTAAACCAGCTCACTCTGACACTGTACTCGCATATTAGTATGATGTGGTGAGTTAGCCTGACCATAAATCAATACCACAGGGTCATTCATTTGAGGCAGCTCTCCAGGATTTATAAAGCTTTACAGAGTAAAATATGTTCTGTACTCTGACTTCACCTTCAGGAGGCACTGCCTTAAATCTTTTTTTTTTAATCTCATCGTTCTCATGATGCTGAAGTAACTCAAATCCATTCACCGTTGTGACTATGACGGACACTAAATGTCAGAGTAACTCAGTGGGTCAGGCAACATCTCGAGAGAAGGAATAGGTGACGTTTCGGGTCAAGACTCTTGTTCAGACTCACCTGCCGCTCACCCATCGAAGGGTCTTGACCCCCGAAACTCCACCTATTCCTTATCTCCAGAGATGCTGCCTGACTCGCTGAGTTACTCCAGCATTTTGTGTCCATCTTCGATGCGCAGTTCCCTCCTGCACCGTTCTATCCATTCTTAGAACAAAGCAAGAGTTGTCCTACCTGCGATGAAGAGGCATCAAAGAAAGGTTGGGCAGTTGATTTGGAAACAACGTCGTTCCCGCTGTTACCAGACTACTGAATGGACCTCTCATAAGTTCAGAGTGTGGTCATGATCTTCCAACCTGCCCTATTGCAGCCCACCTTTTCTTTTTTGCTAACTGCATTTCCTCTGTAGGAATGCTAAAGCGCTGTATTCTGTACTCAAAAGAAAGGACTCCTGACCTGAAACATCATCTAACCCGACACCAAGGTCGACCCAGACTCGATGGGCCTGTTTCCGTGCTGTGTCTCTAAAGTCTATCCATGTTCTCCAGAGATGCTATTTGACCAGCTGAGTTATTCCAGTATTTTGTGTCATTTTTATACACCAGTATCCGTAGTTCCTTGTTTTTACATTCTGGTGACACTTCAGCACAAAGCAGAGAAATTAGGTATGATCTGTGATTTTATTTTCTTACAATCTTATAAACTGGAGAGGGAAGATGGCCAAGCATAGATGTGCTCAATATTTTGAGATGTGTAAACAGACTTGATAGGAGGAGCATTCAGGGTGCATTTTTTTAAATTTTATTCAGCAAACATTGGGAAATGTGTTGAGCTGAAGAGGGAGAAGTGAGAGTGTGTGACTGGCTTTATTTAATGCAAGGTCAGAAAGAAAACAACATTGACATTCAAAGCCAATTTATCATGTCTCTACTAAGTCTACCACCATGAAAGGTCCAGGGCCATGGCTTGCATTGGGAAGGGCACTCTAATTGTGTAGGGAGGACCTGCAGATGCTGGCTTGCACCAAAGATAGTCACAGAATGCTGGAGTAACTCGGGGAGCATCTCTGAAGAGAAGGAATGGGTGAAGTTCGAAACATCGCCCATTCCTTCTCTCAAGAGTTGCCGCCTGTCCCGCTGAGTTACTCCAGCATTTTGTGCCTATCTTCCGCACTCTAGTCATTTCTCACTGCCTGTAATATTCATTGTACTCAATGATTTGGCTGGATAGCACTCAAAGCTTTCACTGTATCTCGGTACCCATGACAATAATAAACCATGACCAGCGAGTTCAGCGAGTCAGGCAGCATCTCTGAGGAAAAGGAATAGGTGACGTTTCGGGTCGAGACCCTTCGTCAGATTGAATGAAGAGTGTCAACCCGAAATGTCCTTCTCTCCAGAGATGTTGCCTGACCCGCTGAGTTTGTCCAGCATCTGCAATTCCTTCTTATACCAAGACGTCATGTCCTAAGGTAGTGGAGATCCTTGATGTTAGATGCCTCCTTCTTGAGGTAGAAGCTTTCTATGGACGGGTGGCCTGAACTCATGATGGAGCGAGCTGAGTGCACCACTCCGTGCAGGCTCTTGTGTTCCTGTGCGTTGGAGTTGGAGTACCAGGCCGTACTGTCACATCGATCAGACATGATATAGCAATGTTACAAAATTTTGAGATTTTAAAAATCAAGTCTGCAATTTATCCCATCAGATAAAGCATAAAAATAAGTTTAATTTGACACCTAATTCACTTTCATATCTTCAGTATTAAGAAAGTTATGACAATTTTCATACTCGGAAATTAGCATCTTGTACCCCATTGCCTTTCAATTGACTTAACTCAAAAGCTGTGATCTAGAACCGTTAAAAGCCCATAACTTTCTTAAAAATTAAGAGAACTCAATGAAATTTTCAGTTATTATAGATTGAAGCATTCTGAAACAAATATGAAACAATCTTACTTGGATGACCTGAAATTAAAGCATATAATTAGTTAGTTATCTAATTGTACCTAATTACAAAATTCAATGAGTAGATCTAAACATCTATCCATTTCTTAAGAAAAGATAAACTTTTTTTAAATTGCCTAAGTGTCCAAATACCATTCACACAATAATCCACAATATAACATAATTTTTAAATCTAATTTTCATGAATTTCTGGGCCAAATGGAAGGAATTTAGTGTTTAATGCCTGTAAATTTATGGCCATTTAAATCAACTAGCGAGTGGGTTTTAGTGGAATGCGGTGGATTGGAACGTTGTGGTTTGCTGTGAAGTCGGGAGGAAAAATACTGTTGGTTCATTTTTTTTGGACCCCATTTCGCAACATGAAAATATGATTAAAGCCTCCATAAAAACCAACTTTTAATATAAAAATAAACTGTGTACCTTTTTTTCTCCCCTACGCAAAATCCTTCCCGTTGTCGGCTCTCACGGCTTTTGAAGGTGATTTTTAAATTACTCTAGTTAATAAATAATCTAGCGTAATTTAAAAATACCTTCATTAATGAAATGTCGGAGCGATTTTTCTCCCGCAACGGAATCGCCCGACATGGATCGATTTTCCCAGTCTGCAGAAAAACGGCACTTTAAGCCCGCCCCCCTCTGAAAGGTGCCAAAGTCACGCACAAGGGGAGCGGCAGAACTGCAGCGCTGCTCAAGGTAAGTTTTGTAACATACCTACATGATACTTTCTGCTGAGCAGTTGCAGATGTTGGTCCGAGTGGTCGGTGACATACTGAATCTTGTTAAAATGCATGGAAAGTAGAAGCGGATAATGAGACCAAGCAAAATAGTGTAAGAAAGGCTGGTAAAGTTTTAATAGGGAGAACTAATGTGTAAGGGGAAGTATGATTTTGGAGTACATGGTGGAAGATGAATCTAGGTGGAGACTGTTAAATTACACGATTTAGAGTTTTACAGCATGGAAATGAGCTCTTTGGCCCAACATGAGTATCTGCACTAGTCCCACCTGCCTGCGTTTGGCCCACATTCCTCTAAACCTGTCCGATCCATGTACCTGTCTAAATGTTTCTTAAACGTTGCAATAGTCCCTGCCTCAACTACCTTCTCTGGCAGCCTGTTTGATACACCCACCACCCGTTGCGTGAAAAAGTTACCCCTCGGATTCCCTTCACCTTAAACCTATGTCCTCTGATTCTCGATTCCCCTACTCTGGGCAAGAGACTCTGTGCATCTGTCTCCTTGATCTATTCCTCTCCTGATTTTGTACACCTCTATAAGATCAACCCTCATCCTCCTTCACCGGTTATGGTGAAGCAGTTTGGTGCAGAGGTTGAGAAAAGAATGTAGTTCAGATGTCTCAGTTGAAACAAATTTATAGCTCCTGGGAGTTATATATATGTTTGCTCCTGAGAGGGCAGCAGCAAAAAATGATTTTCAATTAATGCCATGCAATAGAAACAGAATTTTGATTCCTTCAATCACAAGGGACTCAATAGTTATCAGTTTGTCTTTTTATTCAACCCATCTGCTATTTTTAGGTCCCCATTCATTCACTAAATTAAACCTGAAAGTTCTAATAAAATGTGCATTGAAGCATATGCACACCAGAAAAAGTGCTGACTTATCTATTTTGGATTTATGTTTAACTCTCAGGAATTCTTTTTTAATTAAAATCAATATGAGAATTGGTGGACTCGCAGAATACATATTTGTTAAATATGGATTTATGACTCGAATACTGGTTGTCATCGATTCTCCGAGCCTAACAGCTGGAAAAGTATTAAAATAAACATTTATAACACCTCAACAAATGTTACTTATTTGGGGCTTGAACGAGGTGCATAATCACAAACTTGCTGTCTTCACTGCCACAGTTGTACGTTTAAATTACGGTTAGATTCCGTCAATAAGTAGTCTTCATCATAAAATGACCCATCATAATCCATTGTGGTGCACAGTTGAATGATGGAGCCTGCGGTCCTTAGAGGCACATTTGATCAAGATCCCATCTCTTCTGGTATCAGTGATTCTCAGACTCTCTTCCAGGAAAGCTGAGACGGCTTCTGATATCCTGGCAAGAATTTATCCTGCAGAGTGCACCATCATTGCCTCAATCACCGGGGGGGGGGGGGGATTTTGCTGCGTGTGAAATACCCACTACATTTGAGTTTAGTTTAGTGATACAGCGCAGAAATGGGTGCATCGTCCCACCGAGTCCGCGCCAACCAGCGATCCCTGCACACTAACGCTATCCTGCGCACACGCGGGCCAATTTACAATTTGGCCAAACCCATAAACTCTAGAGACCTGTACGTTTACGGAGTGTGGGAGGAAACCGGAGATCCTGGAGCAAGACCACGCAGGTTACGGGGAGAACAGACAAACTCCGTACTGACAGCACCCGTGGTCAGGATCGAACCTTGGTCTCAGGCGCTGTCGGGCAGCACTTCTACCCCTATACCGCCCTGTTAGAAACATAGAAATTAGGTGCAGGAGTAGGCCATTCGGCCCTTCGAGCCTGCACCGCCATTCAATATGATCATGGCTGATCATCCAACTCGGTATCCTGTACCTGCCTTCTCTCCATACCCTCTGATCCCCTTAGCCACAAGGGCCACATCTAACTCCCTCTTAAATATAGCCAATGAACTGGCCTCAACTACCCTCTGTGGCAGAGAATTCCAGATACTCACCACTCTGTGTGTGAAATAAGTCTTTCTCATCTCGGTCTTAAAGGATTTCCCCCTTATCCTTAAGCTGTGACCGCTTGTTCTGGACTTCCCCAACATCAGGAACAATCTTCCTGCATCTAGCCTGTCCAACCCCTTATGGATTTTGTAAGTTTCTACAAGATCCCCTCTCAATCTCCTAAATTCTAGGGAGTATAAACCGAGTCTATCCAGTCTTTCTTCATAAGACAGTCTATCCAGTCTTTCTTCATAAGACAAGTCTATCCAGTCTTTCTTCATAAGACAGGTCTATCCAGTCTTTCTTCATAAGACAACTCTATCCAGTCTTTCTTCATAAGACAGGTCTATCCAGTCTTTCTTCATAAGACAGTTAATATACTTTAATATACACTGTTAATATACACTTCTGCTTTCAATTGTCAATGTTTTGGAAACAATATATAAACTCTTGTCCTCATTGACACATTACCTTTTTCATCTTCACCGTAGGGGACTGAGCTGAACGATGACCGGACGCCATCAAACGCCACCGTCTCCACCACGTTTAATATCCTGGTCATTGACGTCAATGACAATCCTCCACAGTTTAACCGGTCTGAGTACATGGTCAGCATCACGGAACTGGCCCAGGTGGGCTTCGCTCTCCCGCTCTTCATCCAGGTGCAAGATAAAGACGACGTAAGTAGCGAAGTACAACCTGTGGAGCTGTAAACCCCCCGGGGTTGGGCCATTGATGCCCTTGTGCCGTGCGCGGTGAAACCCAAGCCAGTTGTTTCAGTTATTGTCACGTGTACCGAGGTACCGTGAACAGCTTTTGTCGCGTGTCATCCGGTCATGATTACAATCGAGCCATCCACAGTGTACAGATTACATGATAAGGGAATAACGGTGAGTGCAAGGTTGAGCCAGCAGTTTCTCTGGATTGTGTGGAGAAGCTTGTGTGGATCTGAGATCCTGAGAGCGATGCCGTCTGGAGCAATGCTTCTGGTAGGGCCACTCATGGCGGTAAGATCGTGGGGGGGGGGGGGGAGGTCTCTGACAAAGAGCAATCCAACCAAGACCTCAACGGTGGAACAGGCGGAGGACGATGGCTGACCTTAGTGGAGCGTCACAACGGCTGGGAAGGCGGATGAAGGCTGCAGCAGAAAAGGGTCTCCGGTCGTCTTGGACTCCATGCCACTGGATCCTGACCCAGATCTGTCAAGGACCGTGGGGTGGTTGTCTTTGCACCAGTCTCCCCACGTTAAACAAAGTCACGCACAGACATCCTCCATATAGGGAATAGCACCCTGAAGACACCCGTGGTCAGACATGATGGAAGGGCGCCAAAGAGAAGCCAGCAAAGTATGATCAAGGTCCATTGGGGCCATTGTCGTGGAGAGGTCAACATATCACATCCATGAGCCACATCATGGTGCAGCAAGTAGAACCTATGCCTCACGGTGCCAGAGAACAAGATTCAGACCTAACCTCGGCGCTGTCCCTGTGGAGATTGCATTGTCCTCACCTTCAGCCCGAAGGAGGGTCCCGAACCAAGACGTCACCTCTCCATGTTCTCCAGAGATGCCGCCTGACCCACTGAGTTAATCGGGCAATAGACACAAAAAGCTGGAGTAACTCAGCGGACAGGTAGCAAGCACCTACAGTTCCTTGCGACTATCAGATTTAAGGTCTTTCCTGTTGTTAGCAGACTCTTGAATAGATTTCTTAGAAGCCCATGATGAATTCACGATCTTACGATTTCCCTCACTTTTTCCCATGTGTTCATTTTAAAATTGCGTTTTCACTGTAAGTGTAACAATATATATGCAGTTAGACAAAAGTGCTGGAGAAACTCAGCGGGTGCAGCAGCATCTATGGAGCGAAGGAAATAGGCAAAGTTTCAGGCCGAAACGTTGCCCATTTCCTTCACTCCATAGATGCTGTCGCACCCGCTGAGTTTCTCCAGCACTTTTGTCTACCTTCGATTTTCCAGCATCTGCAGTTCCTTCTGAAACAATATATATGCACTCTGTTTATTTTCCTCTTAGACTACCTGATGTACGATTTGTCTGAATAGCACGCAAAACTTTGTTTCGGAAGTTTAGAGCGGATCTGAGGGGAGTGGTTGGAATCTGAAGTCCAATACTTTGTTTTCCACTATGATGTTGGAATTAACAATAATAAGCCAACAAAGCTGCAGCAAGCAAAAGGGTTTCATATTCCGCTTGGGCAGTTTGTACCCTTGCAGCATAAACATTGACTTCTCCAATTTCCGGTAGCCCTTGCTGTCTCCTCCCCTTCTCAGCTCTCCCTCAGCCCTCGGGCTCCTCCTCTCCCCGCCCCCCGCCCCCCCCCCACCCTACATCAGTCTGAAGATGGGTTTCGGCCCGAAACGTTGCCTATTTCCTTCCGCATAGATGCTGCTGCACCCGCTGAGTTTCTCCAGCACTTTTATCTACCTTTGATTTCCCAGTATCTGCAGTTCCTTCTTAAACAAAAGGGTTTCATTGTTCCAGTTCATATTCAGTGCCAGTGATAAATAAGCAGTCTTGCCTGTTGATTCTGCCGGGAGATTAAGTTGCAGGGAATCTGTAAAGGTGAACCATTGTACATCGATCACCGAGACAAAAGTCAGGTTAATTGACTTTTTCTGTTCATCCACACACAGTGTTGTCACACTATCTCGCCTCCCAGATTCAAAAGGCATTGCAATCTCTTCCTGTCGTCACCTCTCCTCCACCTCGCCAGCTACCGCGTGTCGATGTCTCGTCTATAAACTCTCTTGAAATAGAGCACCAAATATTTTAAACATTGAGGCTTTTGTACAAATGCAAACGTGTGGCTTCCTCGACCATTGTGCTTCACAGTGGCCACAGCACATGCACCCGCCATTTGACACAACCAGCCCACGCTGCTGTTTAATCCCACACACTAATCTCCTGCCACTCCTGTTTGGTTTTATGCCCTTTGTCCCGCCACATCCATGCAGACCATTGCACCCAAGTCTCGACCCAAGTTACTCCGGCTTTTTGTGTCCAGCTTTGGTTTAAGCCAGCATCTGCATTTGCTTCCTGCACCCAATATACGAATCCCATTCACCCACATGAGGTAGAAATGAGGAACTGTCGATGCTGGTTTACTAAAAAAGGCACAAAGTGCCGGAGTTACGCAGCAGGCCGGGCAACATCTCTGAGTCAAAACAATTACATGTTTATTTGGTGGAAGTTGGTCTTGTCTGGCATCCCTGGGGCTCCACAGAGATCAGCACTGAAGAAGGGCCTCAACCTGAAACGTCACAGTCTAAGGATAAGGGGGAATTCCTTTAGGACCGAAATGAGGAAAACATTCTTTACACAGAGAGTGGTGAGTCTCTGGAATTCTCTGCCACAGAAGGTAGTTGAGGCCAGTTCATTGGCTATATTTAAGAGGGCGTTAGATGTGGCACTTGTGGCTAAAGGGATCAGGGGGTATGGAGAGAAGGCAGGTACGGGATACTGAGTTGGATGATCAGCCATGATCACATTGAATGGCGGTGCAGGCTCGAAGGGCCGAATGGCCTACTCCTGCACCTATTTTCTATGTTTCTATGTTTCTATGTTTCTATTCCTTCACTCCAGAGATGCTGTCTGACCCACTGAGTTACTCCAGCTTTTTGTGTCACCTTCAGCACCACATATGTGTCGGAAAGAACTGCAGATGCTGGTTTAAATCAAAGAGAGACGCAAAATGCTGGAGCAGCTCAGCGGGACAGGCAGCATCTCTGGAGAGAAGGAATGGGTGACATTTCGGGTCGAGACCCTTCTTCAGACTGATGTCAGGGGTGTGGGCGGTACATAGATAAGGAAGTGCAAGGTGTGAAAACAGGACCAAGGGAATGGAGATCAGGGAAAATGTGGACTGGATCATTGTTAGTTGGGAGAACTGGGAAAGGAGAGGGGATGGAGACAGAGGGACAGCAAGGGCTACTTGAAGTTAGAGAAGTCAATGTTCATTCAGCTGGGTATTCAGCACTACATATCTCCATTGGAAGTTTATTTACAACGTTTTGGGCAGCTGCGCAGGGACACGGGAGCAGATCGCTGCGAGGAGGATTTAATTTGGCTCGGGCTGCGCGGCAACGTACCAAGAAATAGATTGAAGGGGGGGGGGGGGGAGAAAAATCAATGGCCTTGGCCATCAAGCAGAGATAAGCTGGGAACCTGTTGCGTTTCATTGATCTCTCTCCTGTATCTGTCTGTATGGAACCCAAGTGATAATTCACAAGGGTGACAACAGGACAAGAGAAATAGCAGAATTGTAATGATTCGCACGCTCACTTTAACTGCTAGAAGAAGGCACGGAACACTCGTCCACTTCACTGCCGTTAGCCGCACATTTAATTAAAAATGTGGAGGATTGAAACTCAAAAGGGCATTCTTTGTATTTTTTTCTGAATTTCCGGACACTTCAACTAAATTCTATTTTAAAAGCAGGAATTACCTTTTTATTAGCAGTAAATACATAATAAAAAGCATTTTGTTTGTTGTAGTCATACATTATTAATATTGTTTGTATTAACAATTGTATAACAGACGTACTATATAATTTTTAAATTATTATATAGATAGAAAACAATAGAGGGAAAGAAAATAAACCAAAAAAGTTGAAGGAGAATGGAGTAATCAGCTAATTATGCATCATTGGAGATATGTCCGTGGGTTATAAAATGTAACTCTTCATCGAATCCTTGATTCGGGTTTCAGTCAGGTTCTCGTGCCGAACCGGTTTGCCCCTTCAAATATTCAATGAATGGGGACCATATTCTAGTAAATAGTTCTTATTTGTCCATTAAGACAAATCTTAATCTTTCCAAATGTAGGGTCTCCGACATTTCCATCGTCCACATTTTAATTGTGGGGGTTATAGGGCCTTTCCAAAATTTTAATATTGATTTTTCCCCATTTATTAAACTATAATTGATAAAGTTTCATTGGTTTGTTGTAAATAATTGATTTTGTTCTAGTATTCCTAATATTATTCATTTTGAATCGGGGTACAATTGGGTATTGACAACTTCCGAAATTATCTTCAAAATTTCCGTCCAAAATTTCCGTACCATTTGTTTTTGACCAGCATTTTGTTATATTTTCTTCGGTTTTTTTCACTCCTGTCTTGATCCCAACCGATGAGGAATCGATGACCGGTTGCTTCTCCGTGTCGTTTGCCCTCTGGAACTTGTCTCAAGCGTGTATCTGATCCCAGCTCTTCCTCAATGAAGAAGGGTCTCGACATGAAACGTCATCTGTTCCTTCTCTCCAGAGATGCTGCCTGGCCCGCTGAGTTAAGGGCCTGTCCCACCAGCATGCAACTCTATGCGATGAGCGCGACCTAACGTGGTCGCTTGAGCCGTCCGGCGTCGCGGGGCCGGTCCCACTTCGATCACCGGAGCCGTGCAGAATTGTGCAGAGTTCGTCCCGACATCGCGCAGGGCTCCGAAAAACTGACTATGTTCAAAAATTCAGCGCGGCAACAGCTTGTCGGCTCGCAGTCGCCTCGACGCATTACACACCGTCTCGACGTCGTGCCTCCGTAACCCTCTCTGTAGGTGCCTCCGTGACCCTGTCTGTGTGTGTCTCCGTGGCCCTCTGTGTGTGTGCCTCTGTGCCCCTCTCTGTGTGCCCGTCTCTGTCCTGGCGTACTTACCTTTAAGACTTCGCTCCAAGTTCGCCTCACTTTGCGCCGCGTTGCGCCACTCACCCGACCTCCGCGCGGCCCTCGCTGCCGGTTTGGTCGCGCTTGCCGCATGCAGGCGCATGCTGGTGGGAACGGCCCTGTACAGGGATCACCCGACCTCCGCGCGGCCCCCGCTTCTAGATTGATCGCGTTCATCGCAGAGAGTCGCATGCTTGTAGGACAGGCCCTTTACTCCATTGTCAAAGTAGTAGAAGGAGCACAAAGGATTGTTTAGTTTAGAGGCACAGCGTCGAAACAGGCCCTTCGGCCCACCGAATCCACACGTACACTAGTTCTATCCTGATTTACAGAAGCCAATTTACCTCCAAATCTTTGTTTAAGGAAGAACTGCAGATGCTGGTAAACTCGAAGGTCGACACAAAATTCTGGAGACACTTACTTCCAAACCTTTACATCTTTGAAATGTGGGAGGAAACTGGAGCATTCCAGAGGAAGCCCACGCAGTCACAGGGAAAAGATACAAGTTTGCACCCATGGTCAGGATCGAACCCAGGTCTCCGGTGCTGTGAGGCAGCAACTCTACCGCTGCCCCACTGTGTCTCGACCCAGTCCTGGTGATTGTGAACCTCGTTTCAGTAAAGCTGGCAGGTTTGGGGAAAATCCTTGCCCTGCAAAAGTCGTGGTCAGCCGCTGAACTCGCCTCCTTGGTCCTTGTGTTCGACATGCATGGGTTAAGAATGTTGCTAGCAGGAGCAGCAACAGCCAGCCAAGCCCGCTCGGCTATCTCAGTGAAACCACATCTAATTCTGTTTCACATCCACGTTCCTGACAATTCCCTTCAGGTCCCAGTCAGATTGAAGGTGCAGGTGTAACTTGGTGCTCATGTTAAATGTGGTCTAGTCCAAGTTACATCAGTCTGCTCTGCCCATGTTCATTAACAGAGGTACAGAAGGGGGGATAGAAACATAGAAACATAGAAAATAGGTGCAGGAGTAGGCCATTCGGCCCTTCGAGCCTGCACCGCCATTCAATGTGATCATGGCTGATCATCCAACTCAGTATCCCGTACCTGCCTTCTCTCCATACCCCCTGATCCCTTTAGCCACAAGTGCCACATCTAACGCCCTCTTAAATATAGCCAATGAACTGGCCTCAACTACTTTCTGTGGCAGAGAATTCCAGAGACTCACCACTCTCTGTGTAAAGAATGTTTTCTTCATTTCGGTCCTAAAGGAATTCCCCCTTATCCTTAGACTGTGACCCCTTGTTCTGGACTCCCCCAACATCGGGAACAATCTTCCAGCATCTAGCTTGTCCAACCCCTTAAGAATTTTGTAGGTTTCTATAAGATCCCCCCTCAATCTTCTAAATTCCATCGAGTACAAACCGAGTCTATCCAATCTTTCCTCATATGAAAGTCCTGACATCCCAGGAATCAGTCTGGTGAATCTTCTCTGTACCCCCTCTATGGCAAGGATGTCTTTCCTCAGATTTGGATGTCTTTCCTCAGATTTGGGTGATGGTGCAGGACAGGCAGGAAGGGGTATTTGATGGGAAAGAAAGGAAGAACTGCCTTTATTATGGGGTGAGCGATTTGCATTGGCAGCAAATTCATTGCAAATACGTTTTAAAAGCACTCTCTTTCACTTGCCCCATCTACCTTGGTCCTTCCCCCCCTCCCCCCCACCCCACATTCTCAGACCCCTTAACCCCCTCCCTCGCCCCCCCCCCCTTCTCCCGCCCCCCCTCGCTCTCCTTGCCCCCCCACTGCCTACACTTCCTGGCCCCATTGCCCCCACTGCCAGCCCCCCCCCGCCCCACACTCCCGACTCGGCACCTCACGCACGCTGTCGTACACGTCCACTTTCTACCTCTCCATTGTCCACAATCCCAGACTCTCCTTCCTTCGCGCGCGTGCGTGCGCTGACAGCCGGCTCGCTCCCTGCTGTTGCCGTTGTCAAGGCCGAGCTTGCTCTCGGTAGCCTGTGCAGCCTGAGGCTGGAGGCCCAAGCACATCCCTGTCACACTCAGCCAGTTTACCCATTAGTGGCACTCCAAGCTTGAAATTGGACACCGTTTCCTCACGCTCTCCACTTGATTCCGAAGAATTCTGATTACACGCTGTTAGTTTGTGCCATTATGTTGCATAATTCTGACATCAGTTTGGCTTCCTCACTCGCCACACATCCCCTTCCCCTGCCCTAACAAGATGGCGCTGGAGACCGGTAGCATTGTGCAGCAAGCCAGGAAACACTTGTGCCCTCACGTTGTAAACATTTTAAAGCTGAAATCTGCAGCCTGTACACCAGCAATTGGAAATTAACTTTTTAACCACAGTTCTTTGTTTCTAAAGGGTGGCACAGTGGTAGAGTTGCCCCTTACAGCGCCATAGACCCGGGTTTGATCCCGACTACGCATGCTGCGTGTACGGAGTTTGTGCGTTCTCCCCGTGACCGCGTGTGTTTTCTCCGAGATCTTCGGTTTCCTCCCGCACTCCAGAGAGCTACAAGTTTGTAGGTTAATTGGCTTGGTATAAATGTAAATTGTCCCTAGTGTGTGTAGGATTGTGTTAAGGTGCAGGAATCGCTGGTCAGTGCGGACTCGGTGGGCCGAAGGGCCTGTTTCTGCGCTGTATGACTGAACTAAAGAAAATAAATTAAATGCATCAGCGATCATATGATCGATCGCCTAACAACAACTGGTATGGACCTGGAGACGCTAGGCTGCAGGAGCTGGAACCTTGAGCAAAACAAACTGCCGGAGGAACTCATCAAGTCAGGCAGCATCTATGGAGAATGGTCCCAACCTGGAATCAGCATCGTCTGAAGAAGGATCTTGACCCAAAACCTCACCCATTCGTTCTCTCCAGAGATGCTGCCTGTCCCGCTGAGTTACTCCAACGTTTTGTGTCTGTCGTCTGTCACAGATGCGGCCTGTCCCACTGTGTTCCTCCAGTTCTTTGGTTTTAACACTGAGAGGTGACTTTTTCACACAAGGAGTGGTGGGCGTGCCTGTCAGTCGAGGTAGTCGTGGCAGGGACTATTGCAATGTTTAAGAAACAAATTGACAAGTCATGGATAGGACAGGTTTGGAAAGGTATGGGCCAAATGCAGGCAGGTGGGACTAGTGTAGATGGGACATGTTGGTCGGTGTGGGCAAGTTAGGCCAAAGGGCCTGTTTCCACGCTGTTGACTCCATGACAAAGACGTAACTACAATGGACTTGTTCTCCAACATTTTTTTGCACTGATGCCTTACTTTGCACATTATTTTTCTTTGCACTGTCTTGTATAGTTGATGTCTAACATGTTTTGAGTGTTGAGTCTAAGTATGCGTGATGCTGCTGGAACAAGGGTCTCTCTGTACCTCACCGTATTTGTACATGTGACAATAAACTCGACTCAACTGTTGCACAAGCCCAGTGATTTGGTCAGGGTGAGTTGACAGTGAGTTTAGTGTATTGTCACGTGCACCGAGGTACAGTGAAGAGCTTTTGTTGCGTGCTAACCAGTCAGCGACGAGACAGCACATGATTACAATCAAGCCATTCACACTGTACAGGTTTACAAAGGGAATAACGTTTAGTGTAAAATAAAGCCAGTAAAATCCGATCAAGTGGGATCTCCAGATGTCCGAGAATCTCCAACGAGGTAGATGGTAGTTCAGGACTGCTGTTTGGTTGCAGTAGGGTGGTTCAGTTGCCTAATAACAGCTGGGAAGAAACTGTCCCTGAACCTGGAGGTGTGCTTTTTCACGCTTCTATACCTTTTGCCCGATGGGAGAGGGGAGAGGAGGGAAGAGGGTGTTGACATTCCAAATCATCATAACCACTACTCTACACGATTTCTTCCCAGGTTCCCAACAACATGTTTGACGTCCAGCTCATTGGAAACAACTCTGACCACTTCACTATTTCCCCGACGTCCGGCCAGGGCAAGATCGACATCCGGATGCGAGTGGCCGAGCCCTTGGATTACGAGCGCATCGCCCACTACCAGTTTTCAGTAAGTTGTCTCACGAGCTGTACCTTTGGAAAAAATGCATACAGGCGTATTAGACACAAAATGCTGGAGTAACTCAGCGGGACTGGCAGCATCGCTGGAGAGAAGGAATGGGTGACGGTTTGGGTCGAGCCCCTTCTTCAGACTGATGTTGGGGGGGGTGGGAGATATATAGATAAGGAAGTGTAAGGTGTGAAAACGGGGTAAAGGGAATGGAGATCAAGGAATATGTAGAATACATCCTTGTTAGCTGGGAGTAGGTAACCTGAGATCATGGCTATATCTTGTCATTCATCCACATGCCAGCCTCCCTCACTTCCAGTGAACCGTTTTCAGTAGACATTGTTTAGCTAAGGATCCCGACCTGAAACTTCACTTGTCCACTACCTCCAGAGATGCTGATTTCCTGAACTACTTTGTGTTTCAATTAATAATTCCACGAAAGACAGACACAAAAAGTGCTGTAGTAACTCAGCGGGTCAGGCAGCATCTCTGGAGAAAAGGAATGGGTACCGTTTCGCGTCAGAACCATGGCCTTTTTCAAAGAGGTTCAGGAGGTGGCGAATTCCCTGAATACTCTACGATAAGCTGCGTGGTTTTGTTGTTCCAAAAATGGCTACTCTATTCATCTTGTTAATAGTCACTGCTGGAGGCCAGCGTGAAGCAGAGTTAGAATTTTCCTCAATGGCCAATTTTCCTTTGAGTTGCTTAATTGTTCCTTCAGCTTCTTAATAGCTAGCGATTTTCAGGTTTAACAGCCCGAAGTATCTTTATGGCTCATAGCTGCTAAAACATGGAACGCCTTAATAGTTCTTATTTATAAAACAGACGTATCCGAGGCAGGCCTTGCGTCTTAATGTTAGTTGAGCTGAGATCCGTCATTAACCAGTATTATACGAGGCCATATGTGCACAGTTTGCTTGTTTGTGTGTGGTTGTAATGGCCTCGTCAACCAGTGTAATGAAATGGATAAAGGTAGGTGTTCCTTTAAAAGTCCCTGAAAAGGAGTTGACTTGCAGGGTTGATAACATAATAATCGCGTTGATTGAACCATAATTCTAGCACAAATATTGGAACTGCAGAGTGAATGTTCTCGGAGATAAGGCTGTTTCCATAAAAAGCCCACGCGGGCGCAGAAAGGAGCTATTTAGTCCAATTACTTTCAATTAATTCCCCACGCGTGCCTCCTTCCATCCAGCAGTTCTTTCTCCTGATGTACTTAACCACCTTTCACTGAGCATCTTCGTTGATATGGAGAACCCAGGAGAGAGATGGCAGGCCCACATGAGGAGGAATCTCCTTTCTTGATGAATAATGAATGAATGGATCGACTGGGCTTATTTATATTCACCAGAATTTAGAACGATGAGAGCGAATCTTACAAAAACATATAAAATTCGAATAGGAAATAGGCAACGTTTCAGGCCGAAACCCTTCTTTGTACCTTCGGCCCGAAACGTCGCCATTTCCTTCGCTCCATAGATGCTGCCTCACCCGCTGAGTTTCTCCAGCACTTTTGTCTACCTTCGATTTTCCAGCATCTGCAGTTCCTTCGTAAAAATTCATAAGGGATTGGGCAGGCTAAATGCAGGAAAAATGTTCCCGATGTTGGGAGAGACCAGAACCAGGGGTCACAGTTTAAGAATAAGGGGTAGGCATTTAAGACTGAGATGAGGAGAATCTTTTTCACCCAGAGAGTTGTAAATCGGTTGGATTATCTGCCACAGAAAACAGTGGAGGCCAATTCATTTGATGTATTCAATAGAGTTAGATATTGCTCTTGGGGCTAATGGAATCCAGGGATATGGGGAAAAAGCAGGAACAGGGTACTGATTCTGGATGATCAGCCCTACTTTCTATGTTTCTATGAATGAATGATAATTTATTGTCACATGAGACAAGTCACAGTGATATTGTTTGGTTTGTGTAGCCAAGGTATGCAAATAGTTGCCACATAAAGGGCACTGCCAATGTTACATGATTCTTTGTCTTTCCTCTTTTCGTGTCCATCTTGGAACAAATGTCGGCCCTGCCTCCTGGAAAGGACGCAAGCTTCCGGCGACAATCGGTGGGAGCCATTGCTTGTCGCAGTAGATGGTGGTGGTAGAGGCAGAATTAGCTCAGGACACCTCCGGCTTCCAGCCCCGCGACGATGATTCTTTGTGGATTATGAATCTTTATGAAATGATGAATCTTTGGAACTCGTAAGCCCAGACTGCCTTTATTTGGTCTGTTTTTCTCTCCTGCTCCAGCAGATAGCGAGCTCCGTGTTGTCAGCTTCTGCCAGATACTTCACGGTCAAATCCTCTAACAGAAGGTCACTCACTCATTCTTTTAGTCTGTTTCAGAACTCGTCACTTGCAACTGTCATCGTTGGGGTTCAGCCTTTCTATTTTATTTGTGTAGGCAGGCATGTCCCGCAGCCCCACCATTCACAATGAAACTTACTGTGCACGTAATTGTTCTAATTAACTCACCTAACTTGACTAATCAGAGACAATCACTTTTACACATCCCTCCCCCATTTCCTCTGACAATGGAAGCTAAATTATTTTCCTATCTTTGCCAATTCAAACATCGAAACCTGCACCTGAGAGATTAGCTATTTATCTTTTCACTACTGCCGAACCTGCTGTCTCTTGCATATCTCTATGGTCTTTGTAATGAGTAGCGCAGATTTAGTGTAGTTTAGAGATTAAGCTCGGAAACAGGTCCTTCGACCAGCGATCCCCACATATTAACACTATTTCACACACAAACTGGGGACAATTGTTACATTTACCAAGCTAATTTACCTACATACCTGTGTCACTTTGGAGTGTGGGAGGAAACCAAAGATCTCGGGGAAAACCCACGCGGGTCATGGGGAGAACGGGCAAACTCCATACAGACAGCACCCATAGTCGGGATCGAACCCGGGTTTCCAGTGCTGTAACACCACAGTGCCTGCAGCGGTAGAGTGAATGAACAATCTGCACGCAGTATGATAGAAGTATAGTTCCCAATGGTTGCTCTGCCATCAAACTACCAGATGCTCACCTCCAGACTCAGGAACAGCTTTCTCCCCTTTTCTATCAGGTTTCTGAACAGTAAGGGTCTCGACACGAAACGTCGCCTATTCCTTCGCTCCATAGATGCTGCCTCACCCGCTGAGTTTCTCCAGCTTTTTTGTCGACCATAACCTAGGGTACTTTTGATTTGCCACTACCCCAATGTGGACATTGGACTTTGTCCATGAAACTGGTGCGTTACAATGCTCTATCTGAGCTATGTTTCGCAATTTGTATCTTCTCCTTTGCTCTGCCTATTGTACTTGAATTTGGCCTGATTTTATTTTTGTGTGGTATTACCTGATTTGATTGGATAGCATGCAAAGCAAAGCTCTTCACCGCGACGACAATGACTCTAAAAGCTAAAGTAATTCCACCGCACAGTTTTCACTTTTGGCAGCTTTGTTAACTTTCTTTGGCACATTTACTGAATTCTGAAGCGGGATTCTTGGATTCATTTGCTCCTCTATCTCATTTTCTAAATTTTCCAAGGGTTGCGTACCCTCCTCCAACCAAAAGACACCTTTTCATTATTTGGTTTAGTTTCGAAATACAATGCGGAAACAGGATCTTCGGTCCACTGAGTCCGAGCCGACCAACGATCCCCGCAAAGGTACACTATCCTGCACACACTTGGGACAATGTACCATTGTATCAGGCCAATCAACCTACAAATCTGCACTCTTTGGAGTGCGTGAGAAAACCGGAGCAAACCCACGCAGGCCACGGGGAGGACGTACAAACTCCGTACAGTCAGCACCCGTCACCACCTTTCCAACGGCGGTTTTGTCACTGCAGAAGAATCTGTCCTCATTGTTTCTACATCAGGTAATTTCCCGAGATTGGAATGGCCTGATGCCAAGCTACCTTTCAGCTAATATACTTCAGTTTGTCGCTAGTGTTTGCTTTTCGCAGGCTCATGCATAAACATGCATGCCTTTGGGTCTCAATTAGGAGCGGTGCTGTGTATTCACATCCCATTACCAAGGGAGTAATGGAAATCTGCTGAATGATTGAGTAGTTTAGATTCATTTATTAAGATACGTAATTGGAACCAACTGTACATTCTGATACCAAATGCAGGCGCTTTGCTGACTGCCAGTGTTGCATGTTGTCTTTTTGGAAACGAACACAAGTGTAGCTGTATTTCATAATTTGCCCAACTAGTGTATTTTACAGTGAAATAGTTTTAAATACGGAAGAGCATTGAGACAAATTTGTAATTTGAGTGTTGCGAGTGGACAGTGTTTGGAATGTGTAGATCGGTTATTTCCTACTAGCCAGTTGTAGTGCTTGTAGTCCCCGGTTCTCTCCCCGGTATCTTCTCCGGTGAAAGGAGGTGAGGCGGATTCGTACCGCACGCGTGCCGGGCGCGTGAGCAGGCCACCCATTAGATACGGTAATTTTGTGTAACAATATAAACTTCCCCGTATACGTTATTAACGTTCCGCTTGCTATATTGCTCAGCCGCCATGTTCCTGCGTATCGATGCTTTCTTTTTGTTTCTACAAGGAAAAATGTAGATTGGCTATTTCTGAATGGTGGCCAATTAGGAAAAGGGGAGATGCAACGAGACATGGGTGTCATGGTACACCAGTCATTGAAAGTAGGCATGCAGGTGCAGCAGGCAGTGAAGAAAGCGAATGGTATGTTGGCTTTCATAGCAAAAGCATTTGAAAGCCAACAAGAGCAGGGAGGTTCTACTGCAGTTGCACAGGGTCTTGGTGAGGCCACACCTGGAGTATTGCGTGCAGTTTTGGTCTCCAAATCTGAGGAAAGGCATTCTTGCCATAGAGGGAGCACAGAAAAGGTTCACCAGACTGATTCCTGGGATGGCAGGACTTCCATTTGAAGAAAGATTGGATAGACTCGGCTTGTACTCGCTGGAATTTAGAAGATTGAGGGGGGATCTTATAGAGACTTACAAAATTCTTAAGGGGTTGGACAGGCTTGATTCATACCACTGGGTTGTAAGCTGCCCAAGCGAAATATGAGATACTAACCCATCAACTCCCCAACTGGACTTCCCCAACATCGGGAAGATTGTTCCCGATGTTGGGGAAGTCCAGAACAAGGGGTCACAGTTTAAGGATAAGGGGGAAGTCTTTTAGGACTGAGATGAGAAAATAATTTTTCACACAGAGAGTGGTGGGTCTCTGGAACTCTCTGCCACAGAAGGTAGTTGAGGCCAGTTCATTGGCTATATTTAAGAGGGAGTTAGATGTGGCCCTTGTGGCTAAAGGGATCAGGGGGTATGGAGAGAAGGCAGGTACAGGATACTCAGTTGGATGATCAGCCATGATCATATTGAATGGCGGTGCAGGCTCGAAGGGCCGACCAATTTTCTATATTTCCATGTCTCCTACTAGCTAATTATAGTGCTTGTTAGTAGAATTACCAAGAGCTTGCCTACGCCTTTCAGTACGAGTCAAAGATCCTATAGTGAGCAAGATAGTCCACTCGACGAAAAAGTCGTAGTACGGACATGGGCAGATTCAAGGGTAATTTTAGGCCCCATTTCCGTAACCGGCTTTCCAAAGATTCCGCAGCGGAGCAAAGATAACTAGTGCGGAGACGGAAGCCGGTTACGGAAACATCCTCGTAAAAATCAAAGTTATTTGATAAAAAGCTTCTCCTCATTTTCAGAATTATAATTCATTAACACAAACTGTTCCCCCGCAACGTTGATTACACTGCGAGTCGGGTCGGGTCGGGTTACTGAAATGGATGAAAAAGGGCCCACGTTCCGCTCCGTTGCGTACTACACGTCAGCCCATTGCATTTAGCAGGAGTGGTCTATCTTGCTCCGCTATAGGATCTTCGGTATGAGTAGCTGCTAGGAACTGTAATGTTCTGCAGACCGATGCTGTAAGTAGACTTAATAAACGTGTTGTATCTTGAGGGTTACACAAAAAGCTGGAGAAACTCAGCGGGTGCAGCAGCATCTAAGGAGCGAAGGAGATAGGCGACGTTTCGGGTCGAGACCCTTCTTGATGTGTGTTAGATGCAACTGATTACAGAATGGGCTTCTCCAACTGCCAGAACCAGAGCATAAGTTGAAGAGTTGATGGGTTAGTATCTCATATTTCGCTTGGGCAGCTTACAACCCAGTGGTATGAATATTGATGAGTGTATGAAGGAACTGCAGGTGCTGGTTTAAACCAAAGAGAGACACAAAATGCCGGGGTAACTCAGCGGGACAGGCAGCATCTCTGGAGAGAAGGAATGGGTGACATTTCGGGTCGAGACCCTTTTTCAGACCCAAAGGAACACAAAGAAGAACTGAAGAAGTGTCTCGACCCGAAACGTCACCCATTCCTTCTCTCCAGAGAAGCTGCTTGTCCTGCTGAGTTACTCCAGCATTTTGTGTCTATCTTTGGTATAAATACTGATTTCTCTAACTTCAAGTAACCCCTGCATTCCCTCTCTCTCCATCCCTCCCCCACCCAAGTGACACAAGGTTCTCAACTAGCAAACAGCCAACAATGGCCTGTTTCCATTATCAATGTTCCTTTTTTGCATATCTTTCAATAATTTGTTCTATATCTCTCTACGTCAGCGTCAATAAACCCTCATTTCCCTTTCCCCTGACTGGTCCAAAGAAGGGTCTCGACTTGAAACATCACCCATTCCTTCTCTCCAGAGATGCTGCCTGTCCCGCTGAGATATTCCAGCATTTTGTGTCTGTCGACAATTGAACGCTCTTGACTGTTCTGCCTTGAGGCAGTGTTTGGGGGTGGTTGCGATGATAGTGGTTGTCTTCTGGGGTGCCGAGGTACCTCGGGTCCCTGAACCTTCACCAAAGTGCAGTTTTGAGTCTACTCGTTTCTCACGCCCATTTCTTCCTCCGTCCCGCAAACAGCTCTTTGCGAACGAGACCTTCTCTGATCACGTTGGGTTTGCACGCGTGAAGATTGACCTCGTCAATGAAAATGACAACCGCCCAGTTTTCAGCCAGCCGCTCTACAACGTGAGCTTGTTCGAGAACGCCACAGTCGGGATGGTGGTTGTCCATGTCCTCGTGAGTACCACTTATTTTGTTTTGGAACAGCAAGTTAGGAAATAGTTTTGTGCAGAGTGAAATGATTTTCCCCTGAAGAAATGTTCAGTAAATGTTCTTAAGCGGTTGACAAGAAAATTTAAAATGGTGTTACCTGGATCTTCCAATACGTGACAGCACGAGGAACTACAGATGCTGGAATCTTGAGTAGGTTTCAACGTGCTGGAGTACCTCGCTTCTGAAGAAAGGTTCCAACCTGAAACATCACCTATCAATTCCCTCCACGGATGCCACCTGACTCGCTGTGTAAGCTCCATCATATTCTTCCAATGCTGTCCATGTTCTTGGGTCATATGCATGCCTTGATCTGCTTACTACTTTGCCAAGATGTGAGAGAAAATTATAATTTTGTTGAGATTTTTTTTTTTAACAAACCGGTAAATTAAATGCAAGGGTCTTTGAATTATTCTGGTCCTCGTATTGTCTGTGACGTTTGCCAAGAGACATCAGGGAACTCTGATATTCCTTGCGAGGTGCTTGTTGCTGCTGCACCTGCAGGTCTATCGAAGAAGCTTTTTCTTTGTCAGCTTCTGAGAAATAGTGGTCACATCCAGTCGTGGATGTTAATTATTGCCGTTCGCTCATTACACAAATTTGATGTTGAATGGATCATTTCCAACACTCTCCAAGAATTTGATATCAGGAAGAAAGAAAGTCTTCCAAAGATGGGCTACCGGGGGGGTCTACAGATGGTCTTCACAAAGAATAATTTTGTGGAATTGTACCGCATCCTGTGAAATCAGACGCATTGGAACTGAATCTAAATCAGGGAACATTGTTGTGTTAATTATGGTCCATTTCAAGAAATTTCTGGTTCAATTAATGGCTGGTGTGTGTTTGGTTTTTAAAAAAAAAAGAAAATAGACTAGGATGGGACACCTGTTGAAATTGTCAGCAGTAAATGTGTGCAATAATTTATGATACGGTTGATATTTTTAGTACAGGCTGAGCAGATGTTATCCTTTATCAAAATAATAGGAAGAAAGATAGAATTGTTTCGTTTAGTTTAGAAATACAGTGTGGAAACAGGCCCTTCGGCCCACCAAGCCTGCAATCCCCACACATCAACACTACCCCACATACACTACCCTACATACATTTATTTTACATGTTGTTTTGTTTTACATAATGTGCATTGCATTTTGCATTTATCCCAAGCCAATAGGCCAATTAACCGACCAACCTGTACGCCTTTGGAGTGTGGGAGGAAACTGAGGATCTCGGAGAAAACCCACTGGGAAAACGTACAAACTCCGTACAGACAAGCACCCGTGGTCAGGATCGAACCCGGGTCTCTGGCGCTGTAAGGCAGTACCGCTGCACCACCGTGCCAGCACCAGTTCCCTGCGGACATCACTACCTTGTGGTTCCATTCTATGTTATACATTTTCCTGAGGCTGAACCAGCCTTTGCAGTTTTATTTTTAACCTACGGTGGGGTTTATGAGCAACAGTCCACGCCTTTACTGTGGTTTCAGTGTTACCCATGGTCGCTGAAACATGCAATCTCTCTGTTTTTACCAAGTTTGGTATTTCAGGAGCCTTTGACTGATTTGTCATCTTCAATCCTCCATTAAACTCAAACCTGTCCAAAACTCTTGCTTGGACTGTAGCTAGCATCAAATCTTCCATCCAGCACCCTGTATGGATTGACCAATATCTTTTATGCAAACTCTGATCATAAAAACTCGGCCTTAAATCCCACCCTGGCTCTTGTATTTTTATCTCAATGATTTATTCCAAGGCAACAAGCCTTTGTACCTCTCTAATTGATAGGTTCATGTGTGAAAGGAGCAGAATGTAAAGATAGTGGAGTCCGGGGATATGGGGAGAAGGCAGGAACGGGGTACTGATTGGGGACGATCAGCCATGATCACATTGAATGGCAGTGCTGGCTCGAAGGGCCGTATGGCCTCCTCCTGTATCTATTGTCTAACTAGGCCATTCAGCCCATCAAGAATTCCTCCTCGTCTCCTTCGCAAAGAAGTGTCCTTTAATTCTGAGGCCATGACCTCTGAGACTCTCCCACCAGTGGAAGCATCCTCTCCGCATCTAGGCCTCCAGTACTATCCAGTAAAATCATACAGCAGACCTCACCTAGGCATGTTTCTGGCATCGACTAAGTTACAAAAGTTCATGGGCCACCTTGCTTACAAAAGCAAGCACGAAGGACAGCGTACGCATCAACAACCTGTGTAACATTCCCGTTATAAACTCCTCCTGGCGTAACAACAAAACATCTTAAATAGGAGTAATGCATATTATTATTTACAAGCTCATTTTAAAACACTAATCCCAATTTAGATTTTAAATGATGATTAGTACCACTTTCAGCATCGCTCTCAAGAGTTGGGATCTCATTTGAGCCTCTTGTTTGAATACTTATAGCCTCATAATCTTTCCCAGGTGTCCATTATTCTCTCTGTTCCATTGCAACAATGGTCTGTAAATTTTACATCAAAAGTGCGCTGCCGTGGCCCGCAAAACAGTGGGGGGTTTGTTTGCTTTTCCAAAGTAGGGGAAAGACAGAATTTATTTGTGATTGTTTTATAAACAGATGGTTTTGAATTAGGAATTGCACAGAAGATGGCCACATTTGGCAGGTGTAATTACCTGAAACAGATGCTCACATTTTCTAATTGCTCAGCCATTAACAAGAATAACATGGTACCTCCTGATTTTAAATCCAGCAGACCAGCAGGGCAAGCTGGTCGACTCCTTCCAAGCTATTAGTTGATAGTTAAGGAGTCATTTGGAGCTATTGACAACATAACAATGTGCGCAGTAGCAACAGGCATAGGTCACAAAACCATCAACTTAAAGATGTTCCTCTACTTAAAGATTACGACTGACCCATTATCTCGCCTGCTTCCCTGCCTCGTCTCTGTCTCCCCTTGATTGTACTCGCTGGAATTTAGGAGATTGAGGGGGGATCTTATAGAGACTTACTAAATTCTTAAGGGGCTGGACAGGCTAGATGCAGGAAGATTGTTCCCAATGTTTTGGGAATGCCAGAACAAGGGGTCACAGTTTAAGGATAAGGGGGAAGTCTTTTAGGACTGAGATGAGAAGATCATTTTTCACACAGAGAGTGGTGAGTCTGTGGAATTCTCTGCCACAGAAGGTAGTTGAGGCCAGTTCATTGGCTATATTTAAGAGGGAGTTAGATGTGGCCCTTGTGGCTAAAGGGATCAGGGGGTATGGAGAGAAGGCAGGTACAGGATACCGAGTTGGATGGTCAGCCATGATCATATTGAATGGTGGTGCAGGCTTGAAGGGCCGAATGGCCTACTCCTGCACCTATTGTCTATGATTCTATGATTCATGCGATGTCCAAGACTCCATCAATCTCAAGATACAAGATACATTCTGAAGAAGGGTCTCGACCCGAAATGTTGCTTATCTCCTTAGATGCTGCTGCACCTGCTGAGTTTCTCCAGCCTTTTGTGTACCCACAAGATACATTTAATTGTCACATGGACCAATTGGTGCAGTGAAATGTGTGGTCGCCACACAACCATACGAATAATAAAGAGCACAGAACACGATAGTCTTTAACACAGACATCCCCACACAGCGGGTTCAAATTCCCCATGTGAGGGAAGGCTCCAAAATTCAGTCATCCACCTCTGTTGCCCTCCCGTGGTCGTGGGGCACCCGAACCCCCCACTGTCGCCACTACGGCGGCCCGATGTTCCGGCCCGTCGGGACTAGAGGACGTCCTCAGCGGCTTGGACATTTGATCTCCATCTTCGTTATAGTGACTGTTATAGTCTTCCTACCCCCCCCTCCCCCTCCAGAGCGTTGTGGATGCTGCAAGATTTGCTACTCCATTTCACCTCATCTCCATCCTAACTGGCTGACCCCCTATTCCTGACTCTGAACACCATCGGGGAACATTTAAAGCTGATTTATGGAACATCACCACCAAAGTTATGACACAGACGGCTTAGTGATCCTTTCACATCAGCAGCCATTCTCAACCCTCGTATTTCCTTAAAGTGCCTTTTTACATTATTCTTTATTGTAAAGGGCCTGTCCCACTAGCATCTGACTCCCTGCGATGAGCACAATCAAACTAGAAGCGAGGGCCGCGCGGAGGTCGGGTGAGTGGCGCAACGCGGCGCAAAGTGAGGCAAACTTGGAGCGTAGTCTTAAAGGTAAGTTCGCCAGGACAGAGAGGGCACACAGGCACACACACAGAGGGCCACGGAGCCACACATATAGAGGGTCACGGAGGCACCTACAGATAGGCTCACGGAGGCACGACGTCGAGACGGTGTGCAATGCGTCGAGGCGACTGCGAGCCGAAAAGCCGCGCGGAATATTTGAACACTGTCAGTTTTTCGGAGCCCCGCGCAATGTCGGGACCAATTCCGCACTGCTCCGGCGATCGAAGTGGGACCGGCCCCGCAACGCCGGACGGCTCAAGCGGCCACGTTAGGTCGCGCTCATCGCATAGAGTTGCATGCTGGTGGGACAGGCCCTTTACTGTGGCCTCTGCTAACTCTGGCCGCAGCATCCACAGCTTCAAAAAGCTTTCTCCCACCCTCTGCCCTAAATCTTCAACACTTACCAAGTACCACATTAACTCATTATCAGCAGATCATTGGCAGTTTTTATTTGCTTAACAGCTAACCCTCATAAGCATTCAATCATGGCTGACCTATCTCTACATCCTAACCCCATTCTCCTGCCTTCTCTACATAACGTCTGACACCCGCACTGATCAAGAATCTATCTATTTCCACCTAAAAAATATCCATTGATGGCCTCCGCAGCCGTCTGTGGCAACGAGTTCCACAGGTTCACCACCCTCTGGCTAAAGAAGTTCCTCCTCATCTCCTTCTAAAAGCGATGTGCTTTAATTCTGAGGCTGTGACCTCTGGTCCTCGACTCTCCCACTAATGGAACCATCCTCTCCACATCCACTCTACCCTACCTAAAGAATACCTGCAGAATCCTTACTGTCTCTAACTCAATCCTGGCAGATTAGTCCACCATTAGCATAATGGCATTAACTCGTCAGGATTTATGGATTACTCTGCAGTGTCTGTGGAATTCTCTGCCTCAGAGGGCGGTGGAGGCAGGTTCTCTTGATGCTTTCAAGGGAGAGCTAGATAGGGCTCTTAAAAGTAGTGAAGTCATGGGATATAGGGAGAAGGCAGGAATGGGGTACTGATTGGGGATGATCAGCCATGATCACATTGAATGGCGGTGCTGGCTCGAAGGGCCGAATGGCCTACTCCTGCACCATTGTCTATTGACATTGGAGACCAAACCTCTGAGATTCAGCAAAAGAATTCAAAGGATTGGACGACCAATAAGAAAATTGGAGGGCCCTGTATTGTGGACAAGCAAGGTGAATCAACCTGCTGTACCTATGGTGGATTGAAGAGCACAATCCAAAGAGTTGAGGTGGTTGGATCTCCTGTCTTGATCCACAATGCCAACTAGTTGGACTGATCATCCATGTCTACCAAGCCTAATCTCACAATCATTGCTACCAGCCACTGTGCCCATCCTTCTATAACTTCCAAAACAGTGTTGGTTAGTTCCTCCGATGAAAACACATGTTTGGATGCAGGCAACTAAACTAAACTAGGTTGAATTCCTTTGTAACAACTTAGGACGGGATCATGTGTAGAATGGTTGTTTTTGTTGGTGGGATGGCGGGGGTGGGTGGAATGTAGGGGACTAAGTCCTCCAAAAATCATCGTGAAACTCAAGGTTACGGAACCTCTGCACATGTAGAGGATCCAAATGCCAAAGGCAGAACCTGCTCCTGATGTACGAACATTGAAAGCTGTGGATATCTCAAGATTCAAGAGTGTTTATTGTCATTTGTCCCAGATAGGACAATGAAATTCTTGCTTTGCTTCAGCACAACAGAATATCGTAGGCATAAATAAATACAGAACATATGTATATATATGTGTATATATATATATATATATATATATATATATATATATATATATATATATATATATATATATATATATATATATATATATAACCATATAGAGTGCAATAGGCTATTAAAGTTCAGATTTTTGTTTGAGTTGATCTGAAATAAAAACTGAAAATGCTGGAGGCACTCAGCAGGTCAGGCAGAATCTTCGGAAAGAGGAAAAACGTTACTGTTTCAAGTCCAAGTTCTGATTGCCACGGAAGGCTGTGGAGGCCAGGTCAATGGATATTTTTAAGGCAGGGATAGAAAGATTCTGGATTAGTACGGGGGTTGCGGGGAGAAGGCAGGAGAATGGGGTAAGGAGGGAGAGGTAGATCAGCCATGATTGAATGGGGGAGTAGACTTGATGGGCCGAATGGCCTAATTCTGTTCCTATCACTTATGAACTTATGAAAGGAAGGAAACAAGTTTGTTTTCAGTTGCAAACAATGTGGGGGGACTTTCACATGACCTGAAAATCTGCAACCTATAAAAACTAGACATCTGAAGTGTAGCACGGAGAGCTGGGTTTTGCGTGCTTTGAATTTTCCATGAGTGATGCTTATAAAAATCGTATCCAGCTGTCAAAATGTCCGTGCAAGACTGAAGTGAGTTTGGTGTTTGCTTTGGGGTTCCTCATGCTGCGCGGATTAAAATGTTTTGAACTACCTCTCCAATGGTATCGGGGGCAGAAAGGTGATGGTGGGCTTGAGGGCATCATTGGGAAGCGATACTTGGGAGCCAGTTAGAATCTGGTTTCTCTATTGATCGAGGCTGACTCCATGATGGTGGTTCTCTCTCAACTATTAACACTGTCTGCCGTACACCAGACAAAGGTCTGTCTCAGATCATTGCAACCTTAACTGGGGAAGGCTAAATTCATTTTCCCTGTACGAGAGAACACACAGTAACTGTTTTCCTGCTTTTTTTACTTCTTTGGTGTAGTTCATTATCACGAGTAATGAGGTACAGTGAAGTGCTTTGTTGTGAACATTGACTTCTCTAACTTCAGGTAGCCCTTGCTCTCTCTCTTCAACCCCCCCCCCCCTCCCAATTCTCCCACCGTCTCCACCTACATTCTTTCTTTGTCCCCTGACATCAGTCTGAAGAAGGGTCTCGATCTGAAACGTCACCAATTCCTTCTCTCCATAGATGCTGCCTCACCCGCTGAGTTTCTCCAGCATTTGTTCGATTTTACCAGCATCTGTACTTCTTTCTTAAATGAAAAGCTTTGCTTGTTGCGTGGTATCCAGTCAGCAGAAAGACTATGCATTCAGTTTACACAAAAAGCTGGAGAAACTCAGCGGGTGCAGCAGCATCTAAGGAGCGAAGGAGATAGGCGACGTTTCAGGTTGAGACCCTTCACATTCAGTTTATTTCAGTTTAGTTCAGACATGCGGGGTGGACGCAGGCCATTCGGCCCACTGAGTATGCGCCGACCATTGATCACCCCGTACACTAACAATATCCCACACATTAGGGACAATCCACAATTTTTACCGAAACCAATTAGCCGACAAACCTGCACATCTTCGGAATGTTGGAGGAACCGGAGCGCTCGGAGAAAACCCACGCGGTCACGGGAAGAACGTACAAACTCCGTGCAGACAAGCAGCGGTGGTGAGGGTTGAACGTAGGTCTCTGGCGCTGAGAGGCAGCAGACTATCGCTGCGCCACCGTTCCGCCCCTTAACAGGAACATGATCAAGCCGTCCACAGTGTAGTAAGTAATGCTGCTGTTGGAGTGGAGTTTTAAGAGTGGAGCGATTGTAAGGAATGATTACCGATCCACTTTTGGGACCAGCTCGCAGAGAGTCGCCTAGCTTGGGCGCCATGCTAATATTGATCCAGCTTCAAATCATACAGCTGTGGAGGCGCGTCTCATTGTGATTTGTGGTTGAGAAGTTTATTTGGATATCTGAGGACACATTAGGACACAGTGTACAAGTGCCTTGGAGTTTACCTGGACAGTAAACTGGACTGGCCCAGGAACGCTGAGGCACTGTATAAGAAGGGACAGAGCCGTCTGTACTTTCTGAGGAGGCTCCGCTCTTTCAACATCTGTAGTGAGAAGCTGCAGATGTTCTATCAACCGGTGGTGGCCAGTGCCATCTTCTACGCTGCCGTGTGCTGGGACAGCAGGGCAAAGGCCGCGGACGGCAACAGAATCAACAAGCACATCTGGATGGGTGGCTCCGTACTGGGGGTGGAGTTGGATTTACTGGAGGTGGTCTTGAAGGGGAGGATGCTCCTCAAACTGCAGAGCATCCTGGACAATACAGCTCACCCCCTCCATGACACACTGGTCAACCTGAGGAGCACCTTCAGCATCAGACTGGTTCCACCAAGATGCAGTCCAGAATGCCACAGGAGACACAGGGAACACATAGCACAACTAGTGCTGTTGTGTGCATTTGCACTTACGAATTTACGGTCTTTAGACTAAAGTTCAGGCAGCTCGCTATTTAATCTGTCCGAGTGTTTCTCAGCAAGGTCTTAAGAGTTAACATTCCCAGTGTGAAGTTGTAAGCATATTGACTTGCCATCTGGTCCTAGCTGAGGTGGGAAGTGACTCGAGGTAATAATTTTGACTGCATCTGAATTTCACCATGGAATGAGGCGGGAAGCATTTGGTTTTCTGGGTTTCCATTATTGCTCCCGATCCCGAGAATGCCTGGAGGTTTTGCTCCGAATCAAGGTCTCGCTTCAATCAGCTAGAATTAATGTCGCTTGGCTTAATTCACACGGTCATGGTGGCGCAGCGGTAGAGTTGCTGCCTTATGCCCCGTCCCACTTAGGAAACCTGAACGGAATATATATATATAGTACAGAGAAGAAGCGGAAACCACTTTCGACCATTAGGGAGACTGACAAAAACCTCCGGGAACCGCACGGAAACCTTGGGTGGGGCGCAAAGTCTCCAGAGATTTCCCTTCAGGTTTCCTAAGTGGGACAGGGGCATTACAGCGAATGCAGCGCCGGAGACCCGGGTTCGATCCCGACTACGGGTGCTGTCTGTGCAGCGTTTTATGTTCTCCCCGTGACCTGCGTGGGTTTTCTATGAGATCTTCAGTTTCATCCCATGCTCCAAAGACTTACATTGGCTTGATAATTTTTTTATTTTTTTGAATTAAAGAAGGAGACAGAAGGAAGGAAACGTCACCCATTCCTTCTCTCCAGAGATGCTGCCTGTCCCGCTGAGTTACTCCAGCATTGTGTGTCTATCTTCGATCTATCTATCATCTGCAATTCCTTCCTATGCATTAATTCCATGTCTACTAATGCCTTGCTCATTCTAGTACCTATCCAGATGACTCTGAACTACTACTATTCCTGACTTCACTAGCAGCTCATTCTTGATATCGATCACTCTTTGTGTAAAAAATACACCCTTTAGACCCCTTTCACCTTAAAACTATGCCCCCCCCAGTTTTAAGCATCTACATCATGGGAGGCAGACGACGGCTATCTGCACTATTGATGACCAATAATTTTATATATGTCTATCATGTTACCTCTCGGCATCCTTCTGCTTGGCAAAAACTGCCCCCAGTTTATCCTTGTGCCTCATTCCCCCCAATCCAGGCATTGTGCTCCAAATGACTTCTCCTATTCTGACAGACTCATCTCTTCACCACACCAGTGATCTAGTTTAAACAGCAGTGTTTCATTTTATTTCTCCTCTTTCTGAGTGAGTCTGCCTGCTTTTTAAGGAGAGGGCATTTCATCTTTTATGTTAACAGTCACAGGAGACAACAGGATTTAGTGCAATGACTTTCAGAGGAACATGAAATTAAATGTTCATCCTCCTCAACAGACCCGTTAAAATTGAAATAATTTAAACAGCTTTTCTCTTGCCCATCCCACCCATAATCACCCCCTATTGTACCACCAGCAGTGTTAAATCTAACCACTAATGAACTGTTTGCTGATAGAGCTTTTGTCAAAGTACCCTGATGGAATTTGATCAGGAGTTGATCGCTCAAATTTCCAATCGGTAAAATCTCTGCTCATGTCCCCGCTTTGAAGTGGAAATCTAATTTTGCAATGAAGTGGATTAAGCCTTAAATCGCAGCCTGTGACCTTGAAGGAGCGGGTAACTTTGAACACGGTTTGGTTACTTCAGTGCCTCTTGCACTGCTATTTTCTGAGACAATGGCAGCGATGTTGGGATTCTCCAGCTAATCTTATATATGTTTGACCTTGCCTTCGAGATTGTCGCTCCTCGTGTAAATAAGATTCAAATCAATTTTAACGCAGTGTGCACCGATTGTGATTTTGTAAAGTTGCTTTGCACGTAATGATCAAATCCCCTTGGCTAATATTTATGTCTAATTAACCCATCTTGGAGACTCTCACTGAGAGGGCAGGGAAAGAAATGGTTTGAGACATTTTATTAACTGTCTCCACTTGTATTATATTCAGTTCTGCCTTTCTGAGAATAATGGCTATTATTGTAGTGATACAGCAGAGTAACAAGCCCCTCAGCCCTGGACAACTAGCTGCAAACCTTGCCTACATCAAACACCCTCAAGTTATTTTATAATTACATTAGTACAGGGCATCATGTACTAGCTGCGGTAGAGTTGCTGCCTTAAGGGCCTGTCCCACTTGGCCGTCATTTGCTCCTCATTTACGCGTCATATGTAAAAAGTGGTTGACTCGTCATTATGCGCGACGTCGCGCACAAATCACGCATCATCATGCCTTCTGGTGCGCGTGATGTAACCATGCGTCACCTCGCGATATACGTGAGACGTCAGGACTCCAGCGTGCAACACCAATACGTCAACTTGTGTACGCGATATACGTCACGCAGGTGACGCGCGAGGATTTCGTGCAGCACAAAATCCTGGAGCGCCGCGCGATACAGCCCGCGACTCCGCACTCCACGCGCCCGTCCCGCGCTACCCACACGCTATGACCACATTTTTGGAGGTCGCGTAAATGGCGCACAAATGACGGCCAAGTGGGACAGGCCCTTTACAGCTCCAGAGACACGGGTTCAATCCTGACGTGCTATCTGTACAGAGTTTGTACGTTCTCCCCATGGCCACGTGGGTTTTCTCCGGGTGCTCCAGTTTCCTCACACGCTCCAATGATCAACAGTTTTATGGGATATTTGGCTTTGGATAAAATTGTAAATTGTTCCTCGTATGTCGGATGGCGTTAGTGTCTGGGGGGATCGCTGGTCAGCACAGACTCGGTGGGCCGAAGGGACTGCTTCCACGCTGTATCTCTTGAAACTTTAAAAAAACATTGGTTTTTGAAAATTGTCCCTGAGGGACAGTGGAAGGCATTTGTTATTGATGTATAGCAGTGATCTAGGGTGTTCTGGCCTCTTGACAGTGGGACAGGCAGCATCTTTGGAGGGAAGGAACAGGTGACATTTCGGGTCGAGGTCTGAAGAAGGGCCTCGACCCAAAACGTCACCCATTCCTCTCTCCAGAGATGCTACGTGGCCCGCTGAGTTAAACCCCTGTCCCACGGTACGAGTTCATTCCAAGAGCTCTCCCGAGTTTGCCCTGATTCGAACTCGGAGATTTACGGTAATGGCCGCTCGTCGGAACTCGGGGCTCTGGTGGACATTTTTCATCATGTCAAAAAAATCTTCACGAGTCTTCCCGAGCTTACCTGCCGTTAGCGAGTCTTCCCGAGTACCTGCTGTTAGCGCTAAGAGACGTCCACGTACCCGCTACGTTCATTCTCCGTGCTTACCACGAGTTTGATTTTTTTTTAACTCTGGAGAGCTCTTGGAATGAACTCGTACCGTGGGACAGGGCTAAGACTCCAGCATTTTGTCTCTATTCGTGTACCTGTCTCATTGCTTCTGACTTGACTAACTTTGTTGTTCTATTGGCGTCTCTGGTTTTAAAGAAAAATGCAAACACCAGCAATGCTGTGAGTTGGCAGGCATTATCATTCCTATAGCGCCCGAGGTGTTCTCTGTAATAAAACCAAGATGGGTCACCTTCTGTTTAAGTTAATTGATAACTACAGATGGTACAATGTATAGCTTAGAGTCAAATGGTCCAAACACACAGGAGTTTCTTTTGGAGAACAACAACAGTATTTAATTTCAGTTGACAACACCTGGCCCAGCAGATGGAAACATTCAAGAGGGAAAATTAATTGTTTTTGTACTACCTATACATTTTCAGGAAGATGTACAGCATAGAAATGGGCTGAAGAAGAATCTCGACCCGAAACGTCACCTATTCCCTCTCTCCAGAGATGCTGTCTGTCCCGCTGAGTTACTCCAGAATTTTGTGTCTACCATTCAGATAATAATCTGCCTTCCTGTTCTTGCCACCAAAGTGGATGCCCTCACATTCATCCACGTTATACTGCATCTGCCACGCTTCTGTCCACTCACCCAACCTATCCAAGTCACCCTGCAGCCTCATAACATCCTCCTCGCAGCTCACGTTGCCACCCAGCTTTGTGTCATCCACAAACTTAGAGATGTTGCAATTCATCCCCTCGTCTAAATCGGTGATATATATTGTAAACCACTGGGGTCCCGGCACCGAGCCTTGCGGCACCCCACTGGTCACTGCCTGCCATTCTGAAAAGGACCCTTTAATTCCTACTGTTTACTTCCTGGACCCACTGATCTGTTTTGTAGTCAATGCCTACTATGTTCTGTTGTGCTGAAGCAAAGCAAGAATTTCATTGTCCTATCAGGGACACATGACAATAAACTCACTTGAACTTGAACTGTGTGCCATACCAGTTCTCTATCCATGTCAACACCCTACCCTTTGGCAATGCATTCCAAAATATGAATCAATATAAAAGGCTTTTATCTGAACGTCACTTATTATTTTTCTCCAGAGATGCTGCCTGACCCACTGAATTACCCCAGCATGTTTTGTTAACCATACTTCTCTATCCCCAGATGCCGCCTAACCTGCCAAATATCCCAGGCATTTTCTGTTTTTATTTCAGATTTCCAGCATCTGCATTTCATTTCTGCCTCTCAACTGCATTAATGCCTTCCCATTAATATTGCTTCTGTGTGCGCATCTGTGATGTGGATTAATTTTTCACCCCTGCATAAAGTAATGATGCATTACTTAATTATGCTCAGCGAGCCTTTGGGCAATTGTACGGTAGGCCATTATTTTCAAAATGTCATTTGCATTTCCCTTCAGGACTTGGTCAATGACAAAAAAGATAAATTAGGCAGGAGGTTCAATACTGGAGAGGGTTTGCATCGCAGAGGCTGTGATTATTTGTACACAACCAGCCTGCAGTCGGAATGCCATTAACTTGCGTTTGACTATATTGTGCAGTTTGCCTAAAACCGACGACTTGGACTCATGAGAGGAGTGCATGTCTGTCCCACCACTCATCCTGGTCATGGAGTTTAGTTTAGTTTTGTGATACAGCGTGAAAACAGGCCCTTTGGCCCATCGAGTCCGCATCCACCAGCGATCCCCCACACTTTGAAATGCATTGCCAAAGGGTAGGGTATTGACATGGATAGAGAACTGGTATGGCAAACCAGTAATCAGTAAGGATTTGAGTATAGGAGCAGGGAGGTTCTACTGCAGTTGTACAGGGTTTTGGTGAGGCCACACCTGGAGTATTGCGTACAGTTTTGGTCTCCAAATCTGAGGAAAGACATTCTTGCCATAGAGGGGGTACAGAGAAGATTCACCAGACTGATTCCTGGGATGTCAGGACTTTCATATGAGGAAAGACTGGATAGACTCGGCTTGCACTCGCTGAGATTGAGGGGGGATCTTATAGAAACTTGCAAAATTCTTAAGGGGTTGGACAAGCTCGATGCTGGAAGATTGTTCCCGATGTTGGGGGAGTCCAGAACAAGGGGTCACAGTCTAAGGATAAGGGGGAGTTCCTTTAGGACCAAGATGAGGAAAACATTCTTTACACAGAGAGTGGTGAGTCTCTGGAATTCTGTGCCACAGAAGGTCATTGAGGCCAGTTCATTGGCTATATTTAAGGGGGCGTTAGATGTGGCACTTGTGGCTAAAGGGATCAGGGGGTATGGAGAGAAGGCAGGTACGGGATACTGAGTTGGATGATCAGCCATGATCACATTGAATGGCGGTGCAGGCTCGAAGGGCCGAATGGCCTACTCCTGCACCTATTTTTCTATGTTTCTATGTTTCTAAACAGCACCCGTAGTTAGGATCGAACCCGGGTCTTTGGCGCCGTAAAACAGTAGCTCCGCTTCTGAGCCACCGTGCCGCCCTGCTGGGCACTGTTTGTTCAAATGATTACTGGCTCACTTTGTACACGTCCATGTTTGAAGCTGTTCTCAGCTCTTGTGTAGAGTTGGTGTCATGAAGATTTGTACCTTTGCAATTTAAAGTTGTGTTGTCTTTGATGAATTCTCTCTGATCTCCCAGATCACACGGTGGCTGGGTTCTGGAATTGTATTGCGAATGAATAAAGATGAGGCTGGAATAGTATAGAGTGCACGTATGCCTTTAGTAGGATGTGTAAGAAGGAACTGCAGATGCTGGTTTACACCGAAGATAGACACGGAATGCTGGAGTAACTCCGCGGGGTCAGGCAGCATCTCTGGAGAAAAAGAGTAGATTCGGGTCAGATGATGGGTCTCAGCCCGAAACGTCACCCATTCCTTTCCTCCATAGATGCTGCCTGATCCGATGAGTTACTCCATCATTTTGTGCCTATCTACTTTTAGTAGGATTTGACTTTTAATGTACTGTTGTGTCGGCCTCTGCTGTTGGTCGAGCATTAAAAGTTTGATGAAATGCTCTTCCCACATTACCTCGAGCGATGTAAGAACTACAACCACAGAGAGAGAAACAGAGGCTGCCTTACCCACTGACCCATTGTCCACCAACCCAAACCCCTACTAGGTTATTGGTATACAAACTACAGTGTACAGCTTGTCAAGCAGTTAGAAACATTGACAATAGGTGCAGGAGTAGGCCATTTAACCCTTTGATCATCCAGAATCAGTACCCCGTTCCTGCTTTCTCCCTACATCCCTTGATTCCGTTAGCCCCAAGAGCTATATCCAACTCTCTCTTGAAAGCATCCAGTGAATTGGCCTCCGCTGCCTTCTGTGGCAGAGAATTCCACAGATTCACAACTCTCTGGGTGAACACGTGTTTCCTCATCTCAGTCCTAAATGGCCTACCCCTTATTCTTAAACTGTTATTTGGATGCACAAGGTCACGTTGGCTCTGCACATGACTTGTCAACTTATTTTGCAGTGATGTGGTATCAATGGCGTTGGGGGAGATACCATCTCTAATTGCACCAGAAGCAATTGTAACGTACAACACTGTATTTCCTGGAAACAGACAAGTGATTATTTGCTATCAGCAGCTAAAGAGGGTGGATCATTTGTCATAATGGATGTTACGTTCTCAGGAACCACGCCTTCCGCTCGGCTGTACTGACTGATACAAGCATGGCTACATTTGTCTCAGCAGTCAGCAAGCCTGAAGTCACCTTGCTCCAACAAGCTTATCAACGCCTGTTTATCCAACCCCTTCAATGCAGCAAAATGTCCACAGGCACTTTGTGAAGCATTGTCAACATTTTTGACATGAACACACCTCCGTAATTAGTAGGGCAGGAAGTTAATCAAATAACTTCTATGAAGTGTCTTAAAATAGGACAGTGAGCTGGAGGTCATATTCCAGAGTGAAGATCCTTAAGGGCCTGTCCTACAAGCATGCAACTCTATGCGATGAACGCAATCAAACTAGAAGCGGGGGCCGCGCGGAGGTCGGGTGATCCCCTGTACAGGGCCGTTCCCACCAGTATGCGCCTGCATGCGGCAAGTGCGACCAAACCGGCAGCGGAGGCCGTGCGGAGGTCTGGTGAGTGGCGCAACGCGGCGCAACGTGAGGCGAACTTGGAGCGAAGTCTAAGGTAAGTTCGCCAGGACAGAGAGGGGCACAGAGAGAGGGGCACAGAGGCACACACACACAGAGGGCCACGGAGCCACACACATAGAGGGTCACGGAGGCGCGATGTCGGGGCAGTGTGTAATGCGTCGAGGCGACTGCGAGCCGACAAGCCGTTGCCGCGTGGAATTTTTGAACATAGTCAGTTTTTCGGAGCCCCGCGCGATGTCGGGACGAACTCCGCACGGCTCCGGCGATCGAAGTGTGACCGGCCCCGCGACACCGGACGGCTCAAGCGACCACGTTAGGTCGCGCTCATCGCATAGAGTTGCATGCTGGTGGGACAGGCCCTTTAGAGTTATAGTCACACAGCACGGAAACACGGCCTTCAGCCCAACATGTCCATGCCGATCAACATGCCCCATCTAAGCTAGTTCCATTTGTCTGTATGCTTAAGAAGGAACTGCAGATGCTGGAAAATCAAAGGTAGACAAAAGTCCTGGGTTTCTCCAGCACTTGTATCTACCTTCCATTCGTCTGTATTTGGGCTATATCTCTCTAAACATTTCTTATCCGTGTGTCTTTTAAATGCTGTTTTTGTACCTGTCTTAACTACCTCCTTTGGCATCTCGTTCCATATATGCACCGCCCTTTGTGCTCATACCCTCAGGATATGCAGTTTAGTTTGGTTTGGAGATACAGCGCGGAAACAGACCCTACGGCCAACTAAGCCCATGCCGATCAATGTACCCCGCACACTAGCACTATCCTATGCACACTAGGCACAATTTTCAATTATACCAAGCCAATTAACCTACAGAACTGCATGTCTTTGGAGTGTGGGAGGAAATTGAAGATCTCTGAGAAAACGCATGCAACTCACGGCAGATTCCACAATATTAGGATGTCTTAACTTATATTATCAATAATTGCTGCATAAAATGGTGTTACATAAAACTGTCGTCAGCTAAGTAAAACACCAACACCACTGTGACGTTAATAGTGTTTAAGAAGGAACTGCGGATGCTGGAAAGTGGAAGGTGGACAAAAATGCTGGAGAAACTCAGCGGGAAGAGGCAGCATCTATGGAGTGAAGGAAATAGGAAACGTTTCAGGCCAAAACCCTTCTTCAGACACGTTGGGCTCACAACATTTCTAGACTACCAGATATTATCTGTACCAATAAGCCAACATACTTATAATTCCCCTTTTTTGAATGTTACATTTAGTTTTCAGTATTCAGTAAATAACATGAGCTGAAAGGGATCGTGGAAAGTTAGGTCCCAGCAACACAATGGCCAAATCATTTGGGATTTGCAAATAATCAGATCCTGGGTTATCAGAGCTCTACTGTACCGTGACTGGTGGAATTAAACGTGGGACATGAATACAAGAGACAGGCAATCCCTTCTCTCAGCACTGGTGGATGGTTCAGGTGGTGCAGTGCGGCATTTCCAGTTGACAATCAAGATGTCCCACCAAGAGACCTTACAGCTCAGAAACAAGCCACTAGGCCTAACGGTTTGTGCGGTTTCTTACAAAGATTCTCTCTTAACGTCTATTGATCTGTTATAGAGAGTGATCTGATGGGATGTATCTCAAGCTGGCACGGCACCTACCCTGCTGTTAACCACCCATACCAGCAGCCACAGGTGAACGCAGCACAGGCTCGGCATCTCCTCCGTCCACACCATGTTCATGATGCATTCCATCAGGGAAGCTGAAGCTGTTGTCACGGATGCCTGTCACCCTGGCCATTCCCTTCACTCTCTTCTGCCTTCTGGGAGAAGATACAGAATCTTGAAAGCTCAGATGACAATCCCAGTTATCATAGGATCCTGCCATAATAAGCTGCACCGTACAGTTTAAAGGAAGTTTGATAAAAAGTACGTGCTTATGCATTTCCTTGATTCTCTATCAATTTCAACTGTAAGAAAAGTCATTCAGATTAATACTAATACTGGACTGTTCTACCATATGGTGTATTATGTGTGGAACAATTAATTTAAGAACTAAAGTTATCGGGGGCAAGACGATGCTGAGAATCCTCCCATGCATGGCCATTGAGGCTAGGTTAATTGATCATTTTAAATTGGAGTGATTAATTTTTGTTGAAAGGGATCTGGTGAAGATGAGGAAATGGCTGTGCCACACATGACCCACTATGTGACGGAACAGTGACACGAGGTTGGCTCGGGGGGTATTGTGAAATATTGGCCTCTACTCACTGAAGTTCAGAAGAATAAGAAGAGACCTCATTGAGACAAATGACATCTTCAGATGGTGGGTGTCTCAAGGTTATTGCCTTTGGCTGGCGAAAAGGATGGATCTGGTATGATCTTGGGATACGGGCCGATCATCTTCGCAAGGTATGCATCTTCACAACGTATATCTAATCTGAGGAAAGACATTTTTGCCATAGAGGGAGTACAGAGAAGTGATTCCTGGGATGGCAGGACTTCCAAGACTGTATAGACTCGGCTTGTACTCGCTGGAATTTAGGAGATTGAGGGGGGATCTTATAGAGACTTACAAAATTCTTAAGGGGTTGGGCAGGCTAGATGCAGGAAGATTGTTCCCAATGTTGGGGAAATCCAGAACAAGGGGTCACAGTTTAAGGATAAGGGGGAAGTCTTTTAGGACCGTGATGAGAAGATCTTCTTTCACACAGAGAGTGGTGAGTCTCTGGAATTCTCTGCCACAGAGGGTAGTTGAGGCCAGTTCATTGGCTATATTTAAGAGGGAGTTTGATGTGGCCCTTGTGGCTAAAGGGATCAGGGGGTATGGAGAGAAGGCAGGTACAGGATACTGAGTTGGATGATCAGCCATGATCATATTGAATGGCGGTGCAGGCTCGAAGGGCCGAATGGCCTACTCCAGCACCAATTTTCTATGATTCTATGAAAGAGTTGCCACATAAAGAGTGCAGACAAAGTTACAAAGATGATGAAAGGATGTTTCCCCAATGAAAGAATTATAATCTCAGCTGCTCCCATTAAGATGAAGTTTGGAGGGAATTCTCCTTTGTATTATGAATCTTAACCCCTGCCCCTCAGCTTCTTCCCCACAGCCATCAGGCTATTAAACTCGCCATCAAACAAACTCTGAACTAGTTACCTGTTTATTTATGTGTATATATATGGTCTATGCTATATAGACACACTGATCTGTTCTGTATTTATGCCTACAATATTCTGTTGTGCTGCAGCAAAGCAAGAATTTCATTGTCCTATCTGGGACACATGACAATAAACTGACCCTGAAGAAGTGTCTCGACCCGAAACGTCGCCTATCTCCTTCGCTCCTTAGATGCTGCTGCACCCGCTGAGTTTCTCCAGCTTTTTGTGTAACCCTCGATTCTCCAGCATCTGCAGTTCCTTCTTTAACACAATAAACTCTCTGGACTCTTGACTTGACACCCCTCCCCAACCCTCAAACAAAATTTTTTAGGATGTGTCACTGAACATATTCAAAGCTGAGAGAGTATTTGAACTATGGTGGGGCTGAGGAGACAGGAAGGCAGACTGAGGCCAAATCCAAACCAGCCTGTGATCTTATTGATAGTGGAGCAGGCTTGAAGGTTTGTATGGCCCATTTCAATTTTTTGTGTTCTTTATATTGTCTGTTATAATGTCATTGAAATATAACCAAGCCCAGTAACGTGGCAGTATATTTGGTTCCTACATAATTGCTGTGGAAGCGATTGAGTAAATCATAGAAGGGGACAATAATGCCATAGACTGGAACCAGAGATTGGAGACCCACTTTTGGTGTGAATTTATTTTAAAGTTAAACATAGCCAACATGATGAAATCTCACAACTGCAATTGGTGCGTTGTAAGTGCCAGTCGGATGGTATCTGGAGTATCGGGCAGCCAACGTTTCAGGCTGAGTTTTGTACACACATGCAGCACAAACAGACCATTTGACCCAACTCGTCCAAGCCGACCAAGATTCCCCATCTAACCTTGCCTGCATGTTCTGAGCACGTTATAAATGTAACTACACGTACATGCTTCTGCCTCCCAACTACTATTTAACGGAAAAAAGCCTGTGACTGTAAAGGGCCTGTCCCACTTACGCGATTTTTTTCGGCGACTTGCCGGCACCCGTCATAGTCACAGCAGGTCGACGAAAAATTTCAACATGTTGAAAAGCCAGCGGCGACCAGAAAAAGGTACGACTCTTTGGGCCACGACTTACGACCATACAGGCGTCACCCCGTCAATGCCTCAAGGGGCACCCCAGATGTTTACATGTGCCATCTCTCAGCAACTGCTCTCTTCTGCTTTTAATGGTTCTGAGGGAACGCTGCCAAATCAACAATGGCATTTTGGGTGGACATAAGAATCTGTGGCTTGATCATTAGCACGGGTGTCAGGGGTCACGGGGATGAGGCAGGACTGCGGAAACAGGCCCATCAAGTCCACGCCGACCAGCGATCCCCGCACGCTAACACTATCCTACACACACTGGGAACAATTTGCATTTATACCAAGCCAAGTAACATGCAAACATCCACGTCTCTGGAGTGTGGGAGGAAACAGAAGATCTCGGAGGAAACCTACGCGGTCAAGGGGGGGACGTACAAACTCCGTGCAGGCAGCACCCGTAGTCGGGATCGAACCCGGGTCTCTGGCGCTGTAAGGCAGCAACTCTGCCACTGCACCAACGTGCCGTCCCAATGGGGTGAAGAAGGGAAAATAGATCAGCCTGAATTGAATGGCGGAGCAGGCTTGATGACCTGAATAGCCTACTTCACCTAGGAGCTAATGGCATTGTCTTAAGGAACCTCTGGCTGATATTTATCTCCTGACTGGACAGATTAACTGGTCATGCAACTCATTTGCAGCTGTGTGGGTGACAGCTGAAACAGGGGCTTTTTCTCCTTGCTGCAGCCCATGAGGATGTTAAATATTCCACCGCGCCATCTTCCCTCAACCCGCACCGCCAAAAAAATGAAGTTGTCAGACCTCTCGCTGAGGGACCTTAACAGTGCATGAAATGGCTGCAGCATTCCCATGCACAGCAAGAATATCCAGGCAGGAAAATAATTCTGTACTAAATAAAGCAACCTAGGACATTCTGAGATGCGATATAAATGTAAATTCTCTGCTGAAAGCTGCAGACTTTCACCTTGAATCGCAACCCGCAGTCCTCGTTGAGTTTCTGAATGTTGGTGATGTGCGTGAATACGCTTTTTGTGCCACTTGAGAGAGAGAGAGAGAGCGCACCTCCGGCCCATCAGTGATTAGCCATGAGGAAAACTCACAATCTGTTCTCATCAGCGTGCAGCCCAACTGGGGGGGGGAAAGGGGGAGAACGCACAGGAGGCCTCCCTCCACAGATGGCCTGACCTACGCTTGTTGTCTCTCGATAGCCCACCTTTCCCACTTTTTGCAACATTCATTTCCATTTCAGCGCCCAACAATCTCTGGGTTTCCAAGAGTCATTTCAATTTTGGTTGCAGCAACTGGCAATTTACGAGCAATAAAATGTCAGCTTACAGGGCACAAATTTTTTACAAAATTATATGAAATGATGGTAAAAGTTGATTTAAAAAAAAATAGCTCGAGTCATTAAAAATGTAATTCACCTGTATTCTAATCCAGTTGGTTAAAAAAAATAAATAGTTTATGTATTCAGATAAGCAGAGTTATTTTTTTGCCTGGATGTTTAAAGATGATATTTGCGAAACACGTCCTGAAATATTGAATTGTGATTTGTGGTTAAAATGGAAAAGTCTGGACACCTCCGAATATTTTTGTTTCAAAATATCCTTAATTCTTATTGAGTGCTGCTTGTGGCAGATTTAAATGGGTTTTTGTTAAACTGATCCAGAATTATTGTAATTTTTCTTTAAACTTTAAAACTCCCCCAACAATTCGGTGAAGGGAGGCCAAATATATAAAATGAGACATAGCCAAAGTTACAGATTGGTTAGCAATTTGTTGAAGTTGAAATGCTTTTGAATCTATGTACAGAGATAATTGATGCCTCTCACTGAAATGCAGACAATAGTATCTGATTTTTCCCTCACTGTGATTTAGCTGATGAGCCGCCGCCGGGCCGGACAGCGGAACCAGCCGCCACCTTAGCTCCTTCTGCCGGTCCACGCCCACCTCTGGCAGCTCTCCGTCTAAAAACCTCTCTCCTGTCGCTCACTGGCCTCACTCATGTCTTTAAATTCCGACAGCGCGAGTTGAGGTTACTCGGCTGTGGGAATTTAAGGATTTGCAGGAAGTCGCTGACATGAGCGAAGTCGGCGAACGGCAGGTGACAGGTGTTCCGACGGAGAACACTGCCAGAGGTGAGCGGGCCGGCAGAAGGCGCTGAAGTGGCGGCCAGTTCTGCTGTCGGGTCCCGTTGGCTGCTCCTCGAGTTGCTTTTATCCCCAGCTACAGTGCGTGGCTTCGCGCCCAGAGAGCTGCAGCAGCGGTGAGTGAGTGAAGATTCCAGTACTTTGATTTTCACCATTGCTCCTCACATGTCCAGCCTACAACCTCTATATATCGCTCAGACCCTCTAGTCCTGGCACCTTCCTCGTAAATGTTCTCTGTGTCCTTTCCAGCGCTGGCAGTATCCCCGACACCCTCCTTCTCAACACTCGTGCCCTCCCCACAACTTTACCCCTGGCACAGACTCTCCACACACTGTGAAAGGAACTGTCCCCCCAATTGGACTAGGAAGCCTTGGGCAAATTGAAATGTCACTGTTTTTATTTATTTATTTATTTAACGGGGCGAACAATCTGCGCGGTTTAAAGTTAGTTTTAAAGCTGACTGAGTGCCTACCCTGAGTAATTACTCACGGCACGTGCCTGTGCTAGTCGTAGGTACTCGTGGCATCAAGTGGGTCATGCCGTTTTTTCTAGCCTGATGAAAAATGTCCACGAGTGAAAAAGGTCGTGAATTAGGTCGTGAAAGTGGGACAGGCCCTTAATAGATCATATTAATGAAGTATGCAGGAAAAATGTTCCCCATCTTGGGGGAGTCCAGATCCAGGGGTCAACATTTAAGAATAAGGGATAGGCATTTAGGACTGAGATGAGGAAACATTTTTCACCCAGAGAGTTGTGAATCTGTGGGATTCTCTGCAGTGGAGGCCAATTCACTGGATGTTTTCAAGAGAGAGTTAGATTTAGCTCTTAGGGCTAATGGAAACAAGGGATATGGGGAAAAAGCAGGAATGGGGTACTGATTTTGGATGATCAGCCATGATCATATTGAATGGCAGTGCTGGCTCGATGGGCCGAATGGCCTTCTCCTGCACCTATTTTCTATGTTTCTATGTAAGTGGTACATGGAGATAAGTAACACACTAATTATGATCTCTTTGATCGTGGAATAACCTCCTCCTGTTCCTATATTTGATGGTCATCTCACACAGTTAGTTGTCCCTGTAAGTTTGACTGGACAATTATTAATCTCTTCACTCTGTGGTTTGCAGCTTCCGATCTCTGTAACCCATTAGAAACATCGGAGAACCTGGTCCTTTTCAAATCCTGCCTTCTTGTACAATGTCAATTTTCATTGATCCACTACTAATGACCACACTTACAGCTGCCTGGACACCAGTCGCTGGGATTAGCACTGCCACTTCTCTGCTCTTTAAGGCATTGTTTTAAACCCTGGATCTGCTCGAGCCTGTGTGGTTACTCCATCAAAACACACCTAATCCTTTACTTTAACTCTGTCTCTCCTTGACAGCACATCATCCCATGCCCTTGTGTAAGAAAAATCGATCTCAGTTACATAGAAACAGAAAATAGGTGCATGACCATTGCATGACCAATAGCTGGCCATCCCCAATCAATAACCCGTGCCTGCCTTCTCCCCATATCCCTTGATTCCGCTAGCCCCTAGAGCTCTAGCTAACTCTCTTTTAAATTAATCCAGTGAACTGGCCTCCACTGCCTTCAGTGGCAGGGAATGCCACAAATTCACAACTCTGAGTGAAAAAGTTTTTTCTCATCTCAGTTTTAAATGGCCTCCCCTTTATTCTTAAACCCCTGTCTCACGGTGCGAGTCGACCGACGAGTCACCCCGAGTTTTCACTCGCGATAATCACGTACAATTAACGTAGCGGGAACGTCGGAACTCGCGCGCGCAACTTAGCGACTCGTGGCGCTAACGGCGTGTACCCGTGAAACTTCTTAACTCTTGAAAATATTCAAACATGTTTGAGGTTTTCCACGAGTCAAATTTACTGTTCAAGTTAAAAATTGAAACATTTAAACTTGTTGTAATAACGTAGTGGCCCGTGCGTTTACCTTAGTGACTCGTGAGTCTACCGTGGGAACTCTTTAACTCAGCGGGACAGGCAGCATCTCTGGAGAGAAGGAATGGGTGACGGGATGACGTTTCCAAATTTCTGCTGCGTCTTTGTGTAACTCCAGCCCCGTGTGTTCACTTTTTGTCAACCAGCATCTGCCCTTTCTTGTGTATGACATTATTTGTGTCCATGGCAGTTGATTGTCGCTCCCTTCAGTTTCCCAGGGGGTCGGGACGGGACTGGGGTTGGGAGGGAAAGGTGGGGGGAAGGAGGAAGGGGGGAGGGGGAGGGTTAGGGTGACTTGGTACGGGAGACAAGTGTACTGACTGTGTGGGCAGACACTTTGGTAGTGATTGCCCATGGGGTTCACTGTAGAGGACTTCATAATGTAGAGAGCATTATAAACAGTGGAGCGACTAACCCTGGAAAGAGGGGAGACTTCTCTCTGAGTTGGACCCAGGAAACTGAAGCAGGGATTTTCTTGAGGTTATTAACGACAGATAAATGAATGGGAAGGGTTTAGAGGGCTATGGGCCACATGCAGGCGAATAGGACTACCCCAAGACACCAAATTGGACGGCACGGCCAAGCTGGGCCGAAGGACCTGTTTCCGTGTTGTACAGCACCATGAATAAGGCCGATCCAATGCGATAGACATCTTTTGTATTTTTCCTTTCTAAAGATGCAGTGTATTTTGGTGACTATTGCACACTGCAGACCAGAAGCGTCATGGCGGGTGATTGTCGCCTGCCCGCTGTTTCTGACGCTAAAGCCTTGGATTTGTTGCCCTTCGTGTTGGCGTGGAGGGGGAGGGGGGTATTGTGCTGTTTGATCGCCCCCTGCTATCCCAGGGACAGGGAGACACAGCGGCTTTTGAGACTGGTGGGCAAATCACTACCAAAGTGTCTGCCCACACAGTCAGTACACCTCTCCTAAGGTCATCACTAAGATCATCCCGCAGAGAATGATCCCAGCCTAACCCAAGAGCCTCGTCACCCCAGACATATTAATGACGCCGATGTGTCCTTACATTTAGTGGATAAACAGCAGTGTTGCACCATTAATCAACCAGACCTCCCCCGTACCAAAGGCGGAGACCCATTAATTATTCTTACCTTGAACTGGCTGGTGATATAATATTCTTCAAACGTGAAAGGACGTCACTTGGTCCACTGACTCCCAGTTGGATCTGGGCCTTCCCTCATAGTCAACTCTCTCTCACTCTTTCTCAAGCGCACCAACTCCATCCTGACTTGCACACACTGGGGGTTAGTTACAGTAACCAATTAGATGACCAGCGAGCCTTGGAGGCGTGAGAGTAGACTAAAGTCGAGGACACGCCACCGAGAACAAAGGGGGACCCGGTGGGGGGAGGGGGACAGCCGAGAACAAGAGGGACTGGGGGTTGGGAGAAACCATTGACACTATATTGAAGGTAGACACAAAAATCTGGAGTAACTCAGCGCGACAGGCAGCATCTCTGGAGAGGAATGGGTGACGGTTTCGGGTCGAGACCCTTCCTCGGACTAGTCAGGAAAAAGGGAAACGAGAGATATAGACGGTGATGTAGAGAGATAAAGAACAATGAATAAAAGATATGCAACAAAGTAACGATGACAAAGGAAACAGCATTGTTAGGTGTTTGTTGGGTGGGGTTACTTGAAGTTAGACAAATCAAGGGTACACAAAATGCTGGAGAAACACAGCAGGTGCAGCAGCATCTATGGAGCGAAGGAGATAGGCGATCAAGAGATAGAGAAATCAAGGTTCATACCACTGGGCTGTAAGCTGCCCAAGTGAAATATGAGATGCTGTTCCTCCAATCTGCATACTTGTGTATTGTATGCAAAACTAAGAATGTCACTGTACCAAGCACACGTGACAATGGATTATCAATCAATTAATCAATCAAGCACCTGGACGGGACCAGTGATCACAAGGTCAAGTAATTGTATAACTCATGGAGAGTATTCTACAACAGTTTTCAGCATAGTTTAAATTGTACCTTGGCAAACCTAATTTTAATCCACACTCGGAATAAGTGTTTAATGGATTTTTAGACCAAATCAAAGTTAGTTGATTATGAATAGGGTGATAGATATATCTTACCAATGAGTGATCACCATCCAAATTATAACATGACTGTTTAGCTGATTGCAGTGCACAATGCGGTAATTATCTGCCTTCTACACTGAGACAATTACTTGTGATTAACTCGACCATTTAACTTTTGAGGGTTAGAGGTATTAAATGCAGATTTATTCCGTCTGGGTCCAGAAGATTGACTCCAAAACAAGCAACGCAAGTAGTGAACGCAAGGATTGACAAGGCGGGTTTCGCCTGTTGTGCCCTGCGTTTGTTTAATCCTTTCACAATGAGTTCAGTTTTGTTTATTGTCACGTGTACCGAGGTACAGTAACACGCTTTTGTTGCGCGCTAACCAGTCAGCGGCAAGCCTGTGCATGATTACAATCCAGTCATTTACAGTGTAGAGATACATATTAATAATAATAATATCTTTTATTGTCATTACACATAAGTGCAACGAGATTTGGTTTGCAACTTCCATCCGATGTCATAACTTAATCGACAAATAAAATTTAGATTTAGATACCCCGAGGACAAGGTTTGTAAAAACGAACATTAGACCAGTAACATCAACACAGACTAAAGTGCGAGGCCGGGGAGACAGTCCGTGGGGGTGGGGGGGGGGGGGTACTCAGCAGGGCCGGTTCAGAGCCGCTATAGCTCCGGGAATGAAAGGGGATAACGTTTAGTGCAAGGTGAAGCCAGTAAAGTCTGATCAAAGAAAGTCCGAGGGTCACCAATGAGGTAGATAGTAGATCCGCACTGCTCTCTCCTTGTGGTAGGATGGTTCAGTTGCCTGATAATAGCTGGGAAGAAACTGTCCCTGAATCTGGTGGTGAGCATTTTCACACTTCTACACCTTTTGCCCGATAGGAGATGGGAGAAGTGGGAGCGTCTTGTCCTCGATTACGCTGCTGGCCTTGCCGAGGTAGTGTGAGATATAAATGGAATCAATGGAGTCTCACGATGGACGTACAATGATTTATTCAGTAGGCTTTAATAAGACTCCAGCGATGATTGGCTTGTCATTTGAATCATCTGGAAAATACTTATTGAATGAGCCCAATACAATTAAGGGGGGGGGGGGGGCGGCTGTAATAACTGGGGGACTGCAGTACTTTTGATCCATGGCACCTAAGGTATCAGCGTAGCTCGGTTTCCAGCAAGCTGTTTCAGAATTGGAAGACCCAAGACCACTCGAGAAGCCAAGTACTTCATCCAGACTGATACTTGAGTGCAGTACTGCAGCGATGGAGGGTGTCTCTTTCATGTCATGCGCAGCCAAGTTTCCCAGCTCCACTCACCGAATGAATGGTAATTGTTGCTGTCCCGTTGCACTGAAGTGGAGTCGTGAGCTTGTTTGTCAAGAGTGTCTTATTGCCGTGTGTCCCAGATAGAACAATGGAATTCTTACTTGCAGCAGCACAACAGAATATGTAAAAATAGTACACTGTAAACAATATAATAAACGAGAACAAAAAGTTCAGTACATATACATACATTCATTTGTCCACATCAATGCAATTTGGAGGAACAGCATCTCATATTTGGTTTGGGCTGCTTACAACCCAGGGGTATGAATTTTGATTTCTCTAACTTCAAGTAACCCCTGCAATCCCTTTCTCTCCATCCCTCCCCCACCCAAGTTGCACCAGCATCTCGTTCTCACCTAGCAAACAGCTAACAATGGCATTTCCTTTATCATCGTTATTTTTTCCCATAACTTTAATTGAATTGTTCTATATCTCTCCCCATCACTGCCTACATCCCTCATTTCCCTCTCCCCTGACTCTAGTCTGAATGAGGGTCTCGACCTGAAACGGCACCCGTTCCTTCTCTCCAGAGATGCTGCTTGTCCCACTGAGTTACTCCAGCATTTTGTGTCTATATTACTTGTATGTATATTTGTTGGAATCTCACTTTAAGTGTCACCAAAACCGGCTGGTTGAGCCTGTACCGTTGTGCAGACTATGCTTGTACTGAGAATAACGATGAGCTCAAAGTCATTGCAAGTGTGGCTCTTTACAATGTTCCTGCGTTGAGGTGATGTATGCTTATAACATTAGGCTCGTGTTTCAGGGATTCCCACACGTGTCCGAAGAAGGGTTTCGGCCCGAAACGTTGCCTATTTCCTTCGCTCCATAGATGCTGCCTCGCCCGCTTAGTTTCTCCAGCATTTTTGTCTACCTTTGATTTTCCAGCATCTGCAGTTCCTTCTTAAACATGTTTCTAGATGTTGGCTATCTATTTCGTGTTCTTCAAAGCAATGGCTTCCTGCCTGAGCGTACAACCCTCTTGGGGTTGGAGATGTTACAAAAGCTAATTTGTGTCCGAGAGGCTTGAATAATATTAGTGCAGTTTAGTTGGAACATTACAAAAAATAAACTAACAGTCAATAAAATCTCTACTCAGGGTTAGGGCTAGCTTCCCCTATCATTGCACTCCAGGTAACCCGCTTAAAGCCCTGTCCCATGGTACGAGTTCATTCCAAGAGCTCTCCCGAGTTTGCCCTGATTCGCACTCGGAGATTTACGGCAATGGCCACTCGTCGGTACTCGGGACTTTCGTGGACATTTTTCATCATGTTGAAAAATCCTCACGAGTCTTCCTGTGCTTACCTGCCATTAGCGAGTCTTCCCGAGTACCTGCCGTTAGCACTAAGAGACGTCCCCGAGCTCCGACGTACCCGCTACGTTCATTCTCCGTGCTTACCACGAGTTTGATTTTTTTTTAACTCGGGAGAGCTCTTGGAATGAACTCGCACCGTGGGACAGGGCTATTAAGTCCCAACTTCTTAAAAGATGTGTGATTCTCGAGGGGATGGGACATTTATGAGGCCGAACATATTTTTACCAAGTTCGAGCAAGTCGAGCTTTCAATTGGAAAGGTTGAAGGTCTCTGCTTTAAAAGGTCCCTTTGCAATTCATCTACACTCTAGTACACAGCGTTTTGAATCAGCAACATATTCACTTTGTTAGCTGTTACAATGGGCTCAACCAATCCTGCTTGGCATAATTAATAAAGGAATGTTGATTTGCCTTCTGGTTAAAAACTGTTTTGCTAATTTACCAAATATTAGATTGGTCTCTTTGACAGATTTCATGGAGCTTACCTTGGCTGCATTGGCTCCTGGGCTAATAGTAACTGAATTATGATTTATGTTTGTTTTTAGATTCTCTTGTGGCTTTATCCACCTCCCTCCCAATCGCTGTTTAAATGCACCAGCCTTCCAATTTAGGTTTACGTTTATTAGTGTCACATGTACCGAGGTACAGTGAAAAGCTATGTTTTACATGCTATCCAAACTGATCAAATAACACTACACAGAAATACAATCACGTCAAACTCAAGTACAATGTATAAAAGAAGATTTTTTAAATGTGCCTGTTTATTCTGTTTAAACCCCAAACCTGCGCAATGGAGAAGCTGTTGGCCTGTCACATTTGGTCTTTGTTGGTCCTTCTGTGCTTCCCCATATTTGTGGATGAAAGAGACTTGAACACAGAGGAGAAGAGCACATAGACAGTCCTCTCATCCCACTATGTGTAGACCAACCATGATGTGAAGACCGTCTCTTATTAACTGTGCATAATCCATATCCTTCCATTCCCTGCCTATCCATGTGAACTATCCAAAAGCCTCTTCAATGTTGGTCGCCTAATTATAGGAAGGATGTCAACAAAATAGAGAGACTACAGAGGAGGTTTACTAGAATGTTGCCTGGGTTCCAGCAACTAAGTTACAGAGAAAGGATGAACAAGTTGGGTCTTTATTCTTTAGCATAAGGTTAAGGGGGGGACTTGATTGAGGTCTTTAAAATGATGAAAGGGATAGACAAAGTTGACGTGGATAAGCTTTTCCCATTGAGGGTAGGGAAGATTCAAACAAGAGGGCATGACATGAGAATTAAGGGACAGAAGTTTAGGGGTAACATGAGGGGGAACTTCTTTACTCAGAGAGTGGTGGCTGTGTGGAATGAGCTTCCAGCAGAAGTGGCGGAGGCAGGATCGATTGTAACATTTAAAAGTAAAGTGGATAGGTATATGGACGGGAAGGGAATTGAGGGGTATGGTCTGAGTGCAGGTAGATGGGACTAGGGGAAAATAAATGGTCGGCACGGACTGGAAGGGACGAGAAGGCCTGTTTCCGTGCTGTAATTGTTATATGGTTGTATGTTACTGTCGTATCTGCTTCAACCATCACCCCTGGCATTGTGCACCAGGCACTCACCCGTTCCAAGGTTGCAGAGGAGGTTTACTTGACTATATATCACTATTTGTCCCTCTTCTCCCCTCTCCCATCAGGCAAAAGGTATAGAAGTGTGAAAACGCACGCCTTAAGATTCAGAGACCGTTGCTTCCCAGCTGTTATCAGGCAACTGAACCATCCTACCCCAACCAGAGAGCGGTCCTGAACTACTATCAACCTCATTGGTGACCCTCGATCGGACCTTGCTGGCATTACCTCCCACTAAACGCATTCCCTTATCCAAACACACTGTAAATTACTCACACATTGTAATTATGCATTGTCCTTCCACTGACTGGATAGCACGCAACAAAAGCTTTTCACTGTACCTCGGTACACGTGACAATAAACTAACTCTAAACGGTAAAAAAACAGTGGAAGTATTACAAAAACAATCTCCGTCTTCCAAATCAAATCAACTGAAAGGAATTCTCAACTAGGAATTTTTAAAAAAGTGACACATACTTATCCAATGCACATATTTCCCATTTGTATTGGCGGCACAAAGAGTATTCCCTTCCAATAGCCAATTACACTGTTTTGTGAGTAATGATCCTTTTATTTTTTTTGGCAGCAGATTGGAATGATCTGGACTGTTGAGTTGCGCACGGCCATTAGAGATGGCACTCTGATTTATGGTGTCTGCATGTTCGTAACAAGGTGATAAGACTCTCCTTGTATTTCATTTCTCCCCAATTGTCCCCGCGACGTCACTGGGCTTAGTTTGTGGAAATCTTGCCTCTGGATTACCATGTTTTGCAATTTCCACAGAGTAAAGGACCTGTCCCACTTGGGCGATATATTGGGCGACTACAGGCGACTGCCGCAAAATTCTCAACACGTTGAACATTTTTCGGCGACGGTGGAGACAATTTTTGTTGTCGTAGGGGTTGTCGGAGGTTGTCGGAGGTGAATTCCATTAAAACTAGTCCCTGGCAGTCGCCTAAAGGCATAAACCCCGATAGTAAATGAAATTATGAGAGGCATAGATTGGGTAGACAGTCAGAGTCGGTTTCCCACGGTTGAAATGTCAAATGCTAGAGACCATAGATTTATGATGAGAGGGGGAAAGTTTAAAATAGATTTTTTTTGCATGGAGCATGGTTGGTGCTTGGAACAGGCCAAAGCAGGCTAATAGAATCAGTTTAAATTTTCATCAAAATCTTCACAGATGCCATGGGCGGAAAGGCCTACTCCTATGTTGTACTGTTCTATATGAGAAACACAGAAACATAGACAATAGGTGCAGGAGGAGGCCATTCGGCCCTTCGAGCCAGCACTGCCATTCATTGTGATCATGGCTGATCGTCCCCTATCAATAACCCGTGCCTGCCTTCTCCCCATATCCCTTGACTCCACTAACCCCTAGAGCTCTATCTAACTTTCTCTTAAATCCATATTCTGATGTATTTCCAAGTTAGGTGGTGGGGGGCCTGTGTGTGCGTGTGTGTCTGTATGTGTGGGAGTGAGCTGCTCTTGTTCTTCCAGCTGACCGAGGTTGCGAGTATTGGAGTTAGTGTCACAGAAGCCTTGACAACCAACTGTGGTGCCTTTTGTAGATGCCTTGCTTGAAGGAGGGGGAAAATAATAAATCAATGAAGTCAAGTAAAAGACCACCAGGGGCGCCGGGGAGATGGCAGCCCTGCCGGCAGTCTGTTCTTTTTTTCATCTTTTTGTTATTTTTAGCGTCTGTTAAAAGTTTGTTTTAATGTACTTCGGTTTGTTTTATGTGGGGGGAGGGGGGAGGGGATCGGGGGAAGCTTTTTTTCAAGTTCCTACCCCGCTGGAGATGTGATCAATTTTTCGGATCACATTCTCCGGGCTCTGCGGCCTACCATCGCTGGATCCCGAGGCCTCCTTGGACTGTCGTGAGCCCCACCGTGGGCGCGGACTTGACATCGGAGCGGATCCCTTGCCTGGGATCGCTCCCACCGCGGCCACCGTGGACTTTACCATCAAGGGCTCGCAGTCTCGGGAGAGGCCGAGTCCGAGCTCCAACGCCGCAGAAGGTTCGTTCAGCCCCGACGCGTGGTTCGATCGCCCGGCGCAGGGGAGCTGACAACCCCCCCGATGCAGGAGTTAAACGACTCAACGCGAAGGACCCGAACGCCGCCGGCTGCGAGAGTCAAGACCGTCCCGTCAACGGAGGGCTCGAGGCCCACGACCGAGGAAGAACACAAGGAAGGATTTGAACTTTATTTCGCCTTTCATCACAGTGAGGAACGTGGAGGAGTCACTGTGGTGGATGTTCATGTTAAAATGTGTTTTTGAGTCTGTTGCTTTTAATTGTACGACTGACCTGGCCAGAGAAATTCCTCGTATGTTGCAAAACATACTGGGCGAATAAAATCTGATTCTGATTCCGAAAATCTGATTCTGATAAAATTTCCAGTGCTGAATTTGAAGGTTCAAATGTGTTCCCTGAGAAGACTGAAATGCAGTCCAGTTAAGAGGCAAAGAGAAGCAGGAGCAGGTGGTTCAGTCCTTCGCTCTTACTACAGTAAGATCATGACAGATATTTTTATCCTAGTGCGTGCCAACCTCTTGTACGGAACCCATTTCTTCAATTCCTTGACTATCTAAAACCTACCACTTTATGTTCTTAAATATACTCTGCGACTGAGATTCCACTCCCCTCATTGCTATGCGATTGCTAGACTCCGAGCGCCCTGGGTTAAGATATTTCTGATCTGTCTATAAGGTAGTGAACTGGATCATCCATTTTTCCTGGAACCTTTGTGCTTGTTTTCAGCCCTTCGTTCTACATTTCTGGCCCATATTATTTATTTTCAAACCTGCTTCACAGCAGCGACTGCTCTTTAACCAACATGCGAACAAATAAAATGCATGGTCTGATTACACCAAGGTCCATTTATTCTCACAGTCATTTCTGTAGTCAATTATTTAACAAGTCATTACGGGAGAGGAAATAATTTTGTTCTTGATGTATTTGGCAACGCTCCAGTTTAATTTAATGCTGGCATGCAAATTAAACAAAAAATTTAGGCATTTTATTTTCTGCAGACATTTACTTGTGAATCATGGCTATTTTGATATTTGATTATTTTGTATTTCAGAACACTTCACTTCAATTAGATGAAAAGGATATTGTGTTTGGGTTTGATCTAACATGTTATTGTAATTTGAGGAGGAGAGGGAGGAGAGGAGCTTCACAAGAAAAGCACACGAGCAGCTTGACGTCTCGAGTTTGTTATTACTAGTGAGAATTCTCAGTGCAGTTTAGTTTATTGTCACGTGTACCGAGGTACATTGTTCACTGTACCCCGTGACAATAAACTAAACTGAACTGAGAATGTTCATGTTTACATCGGAGAAAATTCTGCGTGTGACTTCTGGCTGTTGTTCTGTTGTGTTTCTCACTGTGACGTTCTCCTCTGACCCTCTGTAAACCTAGTCACATGGTACTCCTCTCTCTTGTACCGAGTCCCTTTTCCTGGCGCCACCAGACCCCAGTTAAACAACCCCATTTGCTCAATTGCTTCTCGGTTCTCCCTCTTGCCTCCTACTATTGTAACCCAGTAATTGTCTCCAATCTTGCATTCCCCTGGGGGTCGCACTGTCTATAAATGTTTGTGATCTCAAAATCTAACTGCTGCACTATTTGGTAGCCTGGCATAGCCACCCAAATCCCCAAATTCGGGAATTTCTCCGATCCACAAACCTCTTTCAAGTTCAAGTGAGTTTTATTGTCATGTGTCCCTGATAGGACAATGAAATTCTTGCTTTGCTTCAGCACAACAGAACATAGTAGGCATTGACTACAGAACAGATCAGTGTGTCCATATACCATCATATAAATATATACACTCATGAATAAATAAACTTATTACGTGCAAATAACAGATAATGGGCTATTAATGTTCAGAGTTTTGTCCGAGATTTGTAGTGTTTTCCTCTCCAGGGCGCTCTTTGTTTCTCAAGTTCCAAATACAGCTTACAATCTCCCTCTTTGCTAAGCCTTTGGACAACGGTCCTGATACCCATGGGCTCGGTTCTGAATTTTTATTTGGTGGCACTTCCATAAAACACCTTAGGATATTTTTCTGCGTTAAAGGAGCTTCATAAACGTAAGTTGCTGTGTATTCAGAATATGTTGCTATTAAAAGATAGCCGCTTTGGGGCTAATTCTAAGCCACATAAAACCTTGGATTAATTGGGAGTTTGCTGAGGAAATTGTGCAGTGGTAAATTAGAGGGTGTTGGGAAGAATTATCCCTGAGCATGCTAATGAGTTCCCCATTTTGCAAAACAAAATATGATGTCTGGAAAATGGGACAAATACGCACGGTGCTCCATACAAATGTATCCCAGGTGAAGCTCCCAATTGGGAGAATAGCAACCGGGAACAATAACCCAACAGTATGAACATTGACTTCTCTAACTTCAAGTAACCCTCACTTTTCCTCTCTCTCCATCCCCTCCCCCTTCCCAGTTCTCCGACCCATCTTACCGTCTCCGACTACGTTTTATCTCTGTTTTGGTGTTGGTATTTTCCAGCCAACAGTGATCTATTCTGCTCTTTCCTTCATCTCCATTCCCTTTGTCCAATTTGCACACCCTACACTTCCTCATCTATGTATCTCCCTCTCCCCTGGCATCAGTCTGAAGAAGGGTCTCGACACCGAAACGTCGCCCATTCCTCTCTGTCCGTGATGCTGCCCGTCCCGCTGAGTTACTCCAGCATTTTGTGTCTGTCTGCGGTTTAAACCAGCATCTGCAGTTCCTTCCAACACATAACAGCCACCCCTGATGGTTTACCCTTGCTTACTTGCAAGAGAGATTGTTTTCTCGGCAGCAGCTGAATGAATGAGATGAAGGCATCCTGGAAATAGAGCAGCGAGCTTGGAATTATCTCCGTCTATGGCAGTATGAAAATGGACCATTTCCCCCAACTAATCCATAACTGCAACTAGCTTCCACTATCCCTCATCTTGCACCATTACCATCTGTCTCCATACCTTCCTCCCTCATATATGCTCAGCCTTCCCAATGAATATATTTTTGTGAGTGCTATCTTTCCATGCAGTTGATTGAGTTGGGTCAAAGTATTGGCTGTGGTGGGTCGGTATAAATACTGACTTCTGGCTCCAAATGATTCCAATTCCTTCTCACACTTTATTTGTGTTACCGTTGTGATTATAACGTCTGTGCAGATGATTGATGCAGTGGTTGTTATCTTCCAAAATCAGAGGACGTTTCTCATAGATTGGCCCCTAATCTGTCATGAGAACAGTATTAGAACTGGATTATTAAGTATGTGAGAAGAGAGCACTTGAAAAATAACATTAGTAATAAGAGGAACTGATGCCTGGATTAGGGGGTATTAACTACAAGAAGAGATGAGATAGACTTGGATTTTTTCTCCGAGATGTCAGAGGTCATAAAGTCATAAGTAATAGGAGCAGAATTAGGCCATTCAGCCCATCAAGTCTCCTCCACCATTAAATCATGGCTGATCTATCTCTCCCTCTTAATTTTGTCTCTGGAATTCTCTGCCTCAGAGGGTGGTGGAGGCAGGTTGGATGCTTTCAAGAGAGAGCTAGATAGGGCTCTTAAAAATAGCGGAGTCAGGGGATTATGGGGAGAAGGCAGGAGCGGGGTACTGATTGGGGATGATCAGCCGTGATCACATTGAAAGGCGGTGCTGGCTCGAAGGGCCAAATGGCCTACTCCTGCACCTGTTGTCTATTGTCTATAATCCTATTCTCCCCATAACCCCCTGACACACCCGTACTAATTAAGAATCTATCTATCTCTGGTTGCGGGGATAAAGATGAGGGAGGAAGGAACCGAGAGATACGTACTATTGACATTTGATGGCGGCCACTTGCGAGGCGACTGACTGCAGGGAGAAAGGAGACCATACACTTCCATGGGCGCTGGGTGACTGATGTGTTTGTGTATCTGAACACTGCCCTCAATGTAAATCACTATACTGGCTTCCATGAACAAAGATAATGTGATGGAAGTGAAAATGCCACTTAATATTGTCAAATATATTGGGTGAACAGTTTTTTGTTATTACTGCTACTTTTCCATAATGCATGGATTTTAAGATTGCTATCAACAGTTCTCCATTTTCCAACCACGATGCACTTTATTCCATAAATTCTCCGTGAAATAAAATTCTAACCAGGTGCAACCAAAATCTCTAAGGTACAGTGCTGTTTTCTGAGAGGATGAATTACTAATGGAAACCAATTCATAGGTGATGATCTAACACATCAAAGAATATTTTGTTCTATTAACTGAAGTAAAATATTTTAATTCAAAAACAATTTACCCCTCACTTTGAAAACCCAATTTCAGATTCACAGCTTCAGGCTGTGTTCATCCCAAGGCAGATTATGGATGGTTGTTGATTGTTGCTGTGTCGATCCCTAGTGATAGTCTTCCAGGTAGTGAACCAAGGGCATACAGATCTTCCACCAGGGTGGAATGTGTCCGATGACTGGTAAAGACAGGGCACACGACAATGCCCAGAGGAGATGGACACTAAAAGCTGGAGTAACTCGGCAGGCTAGACAGCACCTCTGGGAAAAAAGGGTAGGTGATGTTTTGGGTCGAGGTCCTTCTTCAGACTGAGAGTCAGGGGAGAGGGTGACGAGGGATATAGACGGTGATGTACAGGAATAGAACAAACGAATGAAAGATATGCAAAGAATTAATGATGATAAAGGAGAAGGCCATTGTTAGCTGTGTATACTGAGTGTATACTGAGATCTAAGCGCCATATTTTAATTTTGGATTTGATACTCTAGCCTCAGTGTTAGCATGAGGTTAGCACATCTGCCCGGAGAAATGTGGTTACCTGAGATTGAGTTGAGTTGATCACTTTAGGTGGCACAGCAGCAGAGTTGCTGCCGCACAGCGCCAGAGACCCGGGTTCCATCCTGACCACGCGTTCTTGTCTGTACGGAGTTTGTACGTTCTGCGTGGGCTTTCTCCCAGATCTCCGGTGTCCTCCCACACTCCAAAGACGTACAGGTTTGTTGGTCAATTGGCTTGATATGAATGTAAATTGTCCCTAGTGTGTGTAGGATAGTGTTAGTGCGGGGATCGATGGGCCAAATGTCCTGCTTCCATGCTGTTTCTCTAAATTAAACTAAACTTTGTTCTGAAATACAAATACTCCTGGAACACAATGTAGGGTCAAAAGTTACCCTCTCCCATACTCATTACTGCACTCTCCATCTGAAATGTTGCTGCTGTTGATGACTAATGGGTTGGAATCGAAGGGGTTGGTGTGATGATTCAGTGCTTCAGGCAGCATCTCTGGAGAACAGTCGGGGCACTTCCATTCTGAAGACGGGTCCCAGCCCGAAACATCGCCTATCTTTCTCCAGAAATGCTGCCTGACCCGCTGAGTTCCTCCAGCACTTTGTGTCTTTTTTGTCGTTGCAAACCCAGCACCTGCAGTTCCTTGTTTCTGTATTTAAGGAGAAGCTGGGAATGGAAGGCTTCATTTGTCTAACTTGAGGTGGTGTGGGAAGCGACTCGATTGGAGCAAAGACACCAGCATGGGTGTAATAAGGAGGCACTTTAGATGCTGGTTTATACCAAAGATAGTCACAAAATGCTGGAGTAACTCAGCGAGTCAGGCAGCATGTCTGGACAACATGGATGGGTGATGATTCAGGTCAAGACCCTTCTTCAGGTCCAAAGAAGGGTTCCGACCTGAAAAGTCATCTATCTTTTTTCCCCAGAGATATTGCCTGACAAGTTGTGGTCTATCGCCGACATAGATGTGTAGGATGTAACTGCAGATGCTGGTTTGTACCAAAGATCGACACAAAATGTTGGAGTGTCTATCTCAAGCATGGATGTGTTGGGTTGAGTGGCCCTCTGTGTGGTAGAATCGCCTTTTGGCAAGACGTTGACCCACGGAAGGTTAATATTCATCAAGCCATATGCTCTTTATTGAAAGGTATTACTAATGCCTTCTGATAAGAGTTGAAAAGGTTTCCCATATGCTGTCTTCACTCACTCCTCCCCATTCAGACTGGGTCACCCATGTCCGTCTGTACCCTCTGCGCAGAACTGCCAACCTACGAGGTGAAGAATTAGTTCTACTATCTGTCAATACGTGTTTTTGATCTCCAAGCTGCTGTTCAAACAGAACGGGCCGCAACAATCATCAGCAGCAGAAAATCAGTGCTTTCCAAATAACAGCACAACAGAGCTGTTGTTTATTTCCTGCAAACATCCTGTTGTCCTCTGAAGCCAATTCCAGCAACACTCTCGCAGGCAGAAATTAATTTTCTCGCTTCTGCTGTGGAACAAATCACCGTGAAGACCTGAATCTCAGGCTCAGCTAGAAGCCACCTAAACAGCGTTGGTTGATGCTCACCACCTTTTGAAATGTCTCCAAGAATATTATGTTGACTGCCAGTTCCTGATGGCCGCGATGTTAATCAGTGCACTGGGAATTATGTGGGAAAGGCAAATTGCTTTTGCCTTGTTGCCTATCAGTCACGAGGCACACGGTGTTGACTTCTGTAACTTTGCAAAACGAGATTGATTTTCATTCAGAAATGCCATTTCCCCTCGAGGAACGGGAGCAGAGGTTTAATTTTACTGCGGGTAGCTTCACTTCCTGCGCAGAGTCAGCATATCTCTGAGCTAGGCGGGAGTACCTCATCAAGATGCCTCCTCTGCTGCTGGGAAATAAAAGTTAATAGCCAATGATAAACACAAAAAGCTGGAGAACCTCAGCGGGACGGGCAGCATCTCCGGAGAGAAGGAATACCTGACGTTTCGGGTTGAGACTCTTCTTCAGACGGGTTAGGGATAAGGGAAACGAGAGATATAGACGGTGATGTGGAGAGATAAAGAACAATGAATGAAAGATATGCAAAAAAGTATCGATGATAAAGGAAACTGGACATTGTAAGCTGTTTGTAGCAAAGATCCTATAGCGAGCAAGATAGTCCACTCGACGAAAAAGACGTAGTACGGGCATGGGCAGATTCATGGGTAATTTAAGGCACCATTTCCGTAACCGGCTTCCGTCTCCGCACCAAAGATCCCGTAGGATAACTAGTGCGGAGACGGAAGGCGGTTACAGGAACATCCTCGTAAAAATAAAAGTTATTTGGTAAAAAGCTTCTCCTCATTTTCAGAATTATAATTTATTAACACAAACTGTTCCCCCGCAACATTGATTACACTGCGGGCCGAGTCGGGTCGGGTCGGGTTACGGAAATGGATGAAAAAAAGGCCCACGTTCCGCTCCGTTGCGTACTACACGTCAGCCCATTGCATTTAGCAGGAGTGGTCTATCTTGCTCCGCTATAGGATCTTTGGTTTGTTGGGTGAAAATGAGAAGCTAGTGCGACTTGGGTGGGGGAGGGATTGAGAGAGAGGGAATGCTGGGGCTACTTGAAGTTAGAGAAATCAATGTTCATTCCACTGGGCTGTAAGCTGCCCCAGCAAAATATGAGATGCTGTTCCTCCAATTTGCGTTTAGCCTCACTCAGACAATGGGTGAGACTGAGAACAGAAAGGTCTGTGTAGGAATGGAAAGGAGAATTAAAGTGTCCAGCAAACAGGAGATCGAGTTGGCTCACGCGAGCTGAGCAAAGGTGTTCAGCGAAATGATCGCCCAGCCTGCGTTTGCTCTCACCGATGTATCAGAGTCCACATCTTGAACAATGGATATGGTAGATGAGGTTGGAGGAGGTGCAAGTGAACCTCTTGCCTAACCTGAAAGGACTGTTGGGGTCCCTGGACAGAGTCGAGGGAGGAGGTATAGCAACAGGGGTTGCATCTTCTGCGGTTGCTGGGGAAGGTACCTGGGGAGGGGGCGGTTTGGGTGGGAAGGGATGAGTTAACCAGGGAGTTGCGAAGGGAACGGTCTCTACGGAAGGTGGAAAGGGGTGGAGATGGGAAAATGTGGCTCGTGGTGGGATCCCGTTGGAGGTGGCGGAAATCTTGACGGCTGATGGGGTGGACGGTCAGGACTAGGGGGACTCTGTCTCTGCTGCAGCTAGGAGGAGGGGGAGCAAGGGCCTCATCGATGAGAGGAGAGGGGAACCCCCGTTCCTAAAGAATGAGGACATCTCGGATGCTCTGGTGTGGAACCCCTCATCTTGGGTGCAGATGCGGGGTAGACGGAGGACTTGGGAGTAGGGGATAAAGCCTTTGCAGGAAGCAGGGTGGGGAGATAGTTGAGGGAGTCAGTGGGTTTGTAATAGACGTCAGTCGATAGTCTATTACTTGTGATGGAGACTGAGATCAAGAAAGGGGAGGGAGGTGTCGGAGATGCAGAATGAAAATTGGTGGTGAAGTTGAAGTCCATGAGCTCTTACATAATACCCAATGATAGCTCAGTTCATAAGTTATAGGAGCAGTTGTAGGCGGGACGGTGGCACAGCGGTAGAGGTGCTGCCTTACAGCGCCAGACACCAGGGTTCGATCCTGACGACAGCTGCTGTCTGTACGGAGTATCTACATTCTCCCCGGGACCACGTGGGTTTTCTTTGGGGACTCTGGTTTCCTCCCACATTCCAAACACGTATAGGTTTGGAGGTTAATTGGCTTGGTATAAATGTAAATTGTCACGAGTGTGCGCAGGATAGTTTTAGTGTGTGGGGATCGCAGGCCGGCGCGGACTCGGTGGGCCAAAGGGCTTGTTTCCACGCTGTATCTCTAAACTAAATTAAATTAGGCCATTCGGCCCATCAAGTCTACTCTGCCATTCGATCATGGCTGATCAATCTTTCCCTCTCAACCCCATTCTCCTGCCTTCTCCCCATTACCCCTAACACCCTTACTAACCTTAACTGATGTTTTAGAAATCGTGATGCAACAAATACTGTAAGCGTCAGATATTCCATTTCACTTTGAACAGTTAAAAAAAAAAGCGTGGGAGAAATACTGGTTTTACATTCTCTTCAACTTTTGTTTCTCAGACTGCAGGATTAAAATGACAGGCTCCGAAAATCATAACATCCTGGTGGGAAAGATCTATTCAGTGAGTCACGGGGCTTTGATAATAATGAATCTTCAGCACTTTTCAAGCAACTAACGAGTCCCTTAATGAGCATACATGTTGGAATGCTTGTTAATCTAGCGATAAATTACATCGGTATTTTTGTGTGAAAATTGCGGAAACAAAAATCCCGGTTTAACCAGCGGGCTCTATATGTTCAGGCGCCGTTTGCTGCTTTTGTACTGGGAGATCAATGTAAGCGAACATTGTAGACCAGCTATACACTGGGCACTTGCCTTGTGCATAGGCGGATGGGATTATAAGGCCGATGTTTTGTTTCACTGTTGTACTGTAAAACTGATTGCTCCAGGATTTAAAACTGGACTAGCATATGTCTTGTGTAGGAAGGAACTGCAGGTGCTGGTTTACACCCAAGTTAGACACAAAATGCTGGAGTAACTCAGCGGGTCAGGCAGAAACTCTGGAGAGAAGGAATAGGTGACGTTTAGGGTTAGACAATAGACAATAGGTGCAGGAGGAGGCCATTCGGCCCTTCGAGCCAGCACCGCCATTCAATGTGGTCATGGCTGATCATCCCCAATCAGCACCCCGTTCCTGCCTTCCCCCCATATCCCCTGACTCCACTATTTTTAAGAGCCCCTATCTAGCTCTCTCTTGAAAGCATCCAGAGAACCAGCCTCCACCGCCCTCTGAGAGAGAATTGAGACCAAGAGGTAGCTGCGTCTCCCCTGAAGCTCAGTTTGAAGAAGGGTCTCGACCTGAAACATCAACTATTCATTCTATCCAGGCATGCTTCCTGACCCGCTGAGTTACTCCAGCATTTTGAGTATGATTGTCTTTTTGGTAGAATTGTTGCAGTCATTGAGTCACACAACATGTAAATGGGTCCTTTGACCTATCTAGTCTGCAGGGATGTGTTGAACAAGGAGAATGTCTCTGATACTGAGTCCAAATGCCTTAAGGGCAAATTACGTTTCTGTGGTCAGTGTGATGTGTTGTAATTGGTGAGGCTGTGTTATATAAGGTCGTGATAGGAGCTGAATTAGGCCATTCGGCCCATCAAGTCTTCTCCTCTGTTCAATCAAGGCTGATCTATCTCTCTCTCCCCCGACTCCATTCTCCTGCCTTCTCCCCATAACCTCTGACACCCGTACCAATCGAGAATCTATCTATCTCTGCCTTAAAAATATCCATTGACTTGGCATCCACAGCCTTCTGTGGCAATAGACAATAGACAATAGGTGCAGGAGTAGGCCATTCGGCCCTTCGAGCCAGCACCGCCATTCAATGTGATCATGGCTGATATTCAACATGAATATCAATGAATTCAACAGATTCACCACCCTCTGATATATATGCAAATATATGAACAGAGTAATAACAGCCAACATTACAACAGGCAGAAATGTCCAGGTGTGATTGACACAGGAGGAGAGAACGAGTTAACAAAGTTGGAGAATTCTGTATCGACCGACTGTATCATCAGTGAAATGGGATGAGTAGATGGGTCTCGACCCAAAACGTCGCCTATTCCTTCAGCATTTTTTGTCTCCCTTCGATTGTTCCAGCATTTGCAGTTCTTTCTTAAACATGAGTAGTTACATTGATCGATCACCCTTTCTTTTCCACTTGGATAAGAATTAGAGGAGAACATTCAGTCCCTCAAAACCTGTTCCACTATTCAATTAAATCATGTCTGATTCGTACGGTAACTTTTTACTGCCTTGGTTCTGTAATCCTTAATAAGTTTAATTCCAGTCGAAGTGGAAAGGAAGGGAAAAAATACACTCCAGTAAGTTGATGATAAACTGAATTAAATAGAGATATAATCTACATTAAAATCTCTAATTCTGGTCTTGCTTTGCAGCGTAATTGCTTCATTATAACCTCTCATAAATCAGGTGACAGTATTATTCCTTGGAAATGGATTCACGAGCCTTTTCACTCATCAATAAGTATAATTTAAGTTTCATGTTTCGCTGTGATTTGAATTTTCAAGTTGTAAGACGGTAGAAGATATTGTTAAACGCCTCGAAAATGAGAGCTGTAAAATGGTCGTTTGGTCTGGCCGTTCTGCTGCGATTCGTTAATAGCTGGTGATTAATTTTGTGTTGCAAATTAAGGTATTCGCTCTATTTCATTGCTGCAAAGGTAACATGTTTTGGTTCCATTGTACATCATAAAATGAACAAGCTGGTGCCTGATGTGGTTGAGTTTGCAGCGATTGCTTTCTTGAGGTAGAAATTGTAGGTTAATTGGCCTCTATACATGACCCCAAGCATTATTTATAGAGGCCAATAAATAATGCCTCTCTTTACTGTGGGGGAGTTGTAAAAATGGGAAAACATGTAGCCAGTGTGAGTAGGTGATCGTACAGATTTGGTGGGTCGATGGACCTGTTTCCATGCAGTGCCTTTTAATCAAATCCAAGGTTCTACATTTAAGCTTCAATTTAGAGACTTGGGCTGTTACGAACTCTAGTACTGAGGGACTGCCGCACTGCCTGAGGTGCTGTGTTTTACATGACTCCGCGTTTAATGCATGATGCATTCTCCTGCTTTCAAGTTAGGGATATTCTCCCCACTCTGCTGCACGGTGTTTATTATTTATTCAACGTCACTGAAGCACAGAATCTGTTTAGAAATTCATTTCCGACTTGGAGTTTTCTGAGCATGTATTGATTCCCCTTAACGGGCTTCCCCCCCCCCCCCCCCCCCCCCAATATCAAAAATCTTCTAACCCACCATTCTACCTCCAGGTCCCTCAGGCTACTGACTATCCCGCGGTCTAGGTTTAAGCTCAGGAGTGACCGCACTTTTGCGGTTGCAGCGCCAAGACTGTGGAACAGCATCCCGCTCCTCATCGGAACTGCCCCCTCCATCGACTCCGTTAAATCAAGGCTCAAAACCTATTTCTGGAGGTGTGAGGCCATCTGGAAATTAGCTTATCTCGGCATCATGTTCGGCACAGACATTGCGGGCAGAAGAGCCTGTTGTTGTGCTGTACTGTTCTACATTTTATCTTGGGATAACACTATGAAGTATGTTCATGATCCACTCCAGAGGACTCAATGGATGTGGTGGGTGAAGATATGCAGGTGAGTGGGTGAGGACAGTAGGTATTTCATTTCATTTCCAATTAAGCATTGTACTTTCAAGCACAGGCAGGGCAGCAGGCCAAACAACTCATGGCATTGTCATGAAGGGCTAACAAATCATTTATTGCAAGTACATTGCAGACTCACAGTTCAGTTAATTCACAGCATCTTGACCACTTCCTGTCTGCGCTGTATATTGACGTATAAAAACGTATAAAAATGTGCAGATGTCGCGCTGATAGCATAATTTACGATAACTGCAGAGGTCACGCTGATTGCGGAGGTGCCGCTGACTGCAGAAGCCCCAGTGGAGAGGCCGCGCTCAGCCATATGAGTAGATTCAAGAAAGTTTACTGTCATATATATGGTGTGTGAGTCAGTGTGAGTGTGTATGTGAGTGTGAGTGTGTGTATGTGTGTGTGCGTGTGAGTCTGTGCATGTGTGAATGTATGTGTGAGTGAGTGTGTGTGTGTGTGTGAGTGTATATGTTTGTGTGTGTGTGTGTGTGCGTGTGAGGTGGAGGATGTGTGTGAGTGAGTCTGTGTACATTGGTATTGGTGGAGAGGTGAAATATTACATTGGGAGACCAGCCCTCACGTGTGAAGCTGAGACCCAACGGGTCCCACTTAGTCTAGTCCTATTTATAAAGACAGCTTAGATTAGTTTGGAGATACAGCACGGAAACAGGCCCTTCGGCCCACCGGCCCACCATGTCCGTGCCGACCAGCGATCCCCGCACATTACCACCGTCCTAGGGGCAATTTACAGTCACACCAAGCCAATTAACCTACAAACCTGTACGTCTTTGGAGTTTGGGGGGAAACCGAAGATCGTGAAGAAAACCCACGCAGGTCACGGTTGAGAACGTACAAACTCCCTACAGCCAGCACCCGTAGTCGGGATTGAACCCAGGTCTCCGGTTCTGCAAGCGCTGCAAGGCAGCAACTCTACCGCTGCGCCATCGTGCCGCCCCTTGAAGTTGATGCATTGACGTTAGCCAGAAAGCAATGCTGGTGACAATGCTCCACACTGGTCAGGAGATGGCTCAAAGACTTCACACTGTCTCAAATGATTACCTGATCACTGCTGATTGGCATTTTACTGCAATCACCACAGTCACCGACATATTCATCTCGTCTCGTTTAAACGTGAGTCCCATCTGTGAAGGGAAAGGGACTGCTAATTTGAATATTGACAGCCACATTGTATTAAAGCCAAAGCCGTCGACATCTGCTGCAGTAACGTAAAGGTTGATGAGAGTGCTGGAGATCCTAACCAGTGTTAAACAGCCTCTGCTGCAGGGTTTTGCCTCAAACTAAACTCAGCAGAGGAATACAAATAAAAATGAAACACTGCCCTGGTTCAGAAATACAAAATAATTTTAAAAAAATAGAGATTGAGCCATTTACTAATTTATGAATATGATGACGTGGCTCAAACTAGGCTTGGTGTGTTCAGGAGATTGACAGCTGAAGTCACTAAACACTTTGCATTTTAATTGGCTATTTATTGACGTCTGATGGCCAGACCTTGAGGGACAGTTGCATTATTACATCTGTGCAGTAAAGTCTTTGACAACTGGTGGAGGATTGACTCATCAGCACTGATGTGAATTCTGAGTAACTAGATAGAGGGTTTTTTTTTTTTTTCCCCCTGAAAGGAAAGACTTGCCAGAAAACTGGACAAACTTGCCAAATTGAATGTAAAATTCACATGATGGATGGCAAACCTTCCTCCACAGTTGACTCCCAGAGAATCTGTTTTGCTAAGTTCGATGAGAAAGGGAAAGTGAGTTGTATTTAAGGGCCTGTCCCACTTTCACGAGGTAATTCATGAATTCTCCCGAGTTTTTCCCTTGGTTCAAACTCGCAGAATGTTCGTAACGGGTCCGTAGATATATCGTAGCGGCTCGTTATGCCAGCCGTAGGTGCTCGGGGCATCAGGTAAGTCGGGACGAATTTTCCAACCCGATAAAAATGTCCACGAGTAAAAAAATGGTTGGGATGAAAAAATTGCAACTTTTTACTCATAAGGAGGGCATCGAAATAGTCGTGGGAATTCGTAGACATACTGATAGGAGTTTGTGAACATAGTCGAGGAAGGTCGTAGGCGTTCGTAGATTACCACAATGTTGATTTTTCTTTAAGGTCCTTTAAACTTGGCAGAGGTTTTGAATTTAGTTGTGAAAGTGGGACAGGCCCTTTAAGTTGCTTTCCGTGTCCCTTTCAGAATGTCACCGAGCTTCAATGCCAATTAATGTCTGGCAGTGTCGCCACTCTTGTCCGATAAGAAACCCGACAGCTAATTTACACAGAGCATGTTTACATAATTACTAATTATTTTCTTCCTGAGGTTGGTTGGAATCTGCAGCCCACTGCCTGAGTGCATGGAGGTGTCATGTACTATGGCAACCTTCAAGAAGGAAAGGTGTACAGGTATGTAGGTTAATTGGCTTGGTGTATGTGTTAATTGTCCCTAGCGAGTGTCGGCTAGTGTTAATGTGTGTGGATCGCTGGTCGATGTGGACTCGGTGGGCCGAAGGGCCTGTTTCCATGCTGTATCTCTCAACTAAAAGTGGCAATATTTAAGGGCGGCACAGTGGCGCAATGGTCAAGTTGCTGCCTCACAGCGCCAGACACCCAGGTTCGATCCTGACTAAGGGTGCTGTCAGTACGGAGTTTGTACGTGTTCCATGTAAGAGCGTGGGTTTTCTCCCGATGCCATGGTTTCCGCCCGCACTCCAAAGATCTACGGGTTTGTAGTTTGACTGGCTTTGGTAAAGGTTGTAAATTGTCCCTAGTGTACAGGATAGTGCTGGTGTCCAGAGATCGTTGGTCAGCGATGCTCGGTAGGCCGAAGGGCCTGTTTCCTGCTGTATCTCTAAACTAAACTTAAAAAATGAGTATTTAGACATAGAAAATATAAAATCATGAGGTGGTGTATGAAATCACGAGAGGAATTGATATGTAGAGTCGTTTACCCGGGGTAGGGGTATTAAGAGCCAGGTTTAAGTCGAGAGGAGGAAGATTTAATTGGAAAATGAGGGGCAACTTCTTCATTCAGAGTGTGACGAGTGCGCGGAACAAACTGCCAAAGGAAGTAGTTAGTGGTGGCAGTGACACAAATAGTAGCTCTTTTAATTGCATTTATTTTGTTAGAAGCAATTGTACAAGGATGAGACGATCGGCGTAACAATTACACTATTATTGTACAGCTTCATTTTTAACCTAAATCCAAAAAAAAATTTAAAAAAATAAAATGAAATAAAAGGAAAACAAGGAAAGAAGAAAGAAAAGAATGAAGGAAAAAAAGTGAAATACGAAGGAGCTGGAAAAAGACCCCGAAGCTGCCAAAGAAATGCAGGAGAAAATATATAAGAAAAGATGGAAATGAGAAATAATAGTTAATTATGGACTGTGTTCTCTGTCCCGGCATTGTCATAGCTTGTTGAGATGGAGCAGTGTTTCCTCTCTCCCTCTCCCTCACTCTCTCTTTTTCTCTCTCTCTCTCTTTTTCTCTCTCTGTTTCTCTCTCTCTCTCTTTCTTTCTCTCTCTCGCTCTCTCGCGCTCTCTCTCTCTCTCCCCCTCCCTCTCCCTCTCCCTCTCCCTCTCCCTCTCCCTCTCCCTCTCCCTCTCCCTCTCTCCCCCTCTCCCCCTCTCCCCCATCTCCCCCATCTCCCTCTCTCCCCCTCTCTCTCTCGCTCTCTCTCTCCCTCTTTCTCGTTTCCTCTTTTCATTTTGTTTCCCTGCATCAAGCATGCAACCAAAACCCATTGGAACAGTTGGGAGACCAGAAGCTGTTGGCCAATTGAAGCGGTACCTTGTTAATTTTAGATTCTAATAATATGGAGTTGATGATATTAGTGCGACAACAGTTAAATTAATGTGTCATTACCCTCAGCTTCATTGTTTCTCTTGGAAGTGTAACATTAATCTATTATTTTGTGTTGCATGTGAAAACAAACAGTTATCCACCACGGTTTATAACGTCAGGCACAGGGATTGTCTTGTCACCTTCATTCTGCTTCATTGCCGCACACCGGCCCGTTTCCTCACTGTTCCCAGAGCCCTCTGCTCTTCCTGCAAAGCCAGCTTGGGTTTCTCCGCATGGACACCTCCTTTCATTTTCCGCAGCAGCTTTAATTAATTTAGTTAATTTTGTGCATTTGTTGGTGAGGAGATGTACACATCTTGTAATGGCGCCAATCTCCAGTCTGCTATGTTCACAGTTGCCGACAATATTTTAAGATTCACCGCTGTTGTGTTCATGTTCCTCTTCAACACAGGTAAGCGTTCTTCATTCCAGGGATTTATTAGTTGGACCTCCTGAGCTTGTAATTTCCTGCAGCGCTCACTGCTTGTGGGGCTTTCCACATTGCCTCGTCGCAGGTGGATACGGTGTCAAAATGACATCAGATTAACACCTTAAGGGCTGTCCCACTTGCATGCGTTTGGTGCGACCAAACGGAAGCGGAGTTCGCACGAAGTTCGCGCTAGGTACGCGTGTGACGTCATTTGCGTCATACTTACCAATCAGCTGGGCAGGAGGCGGGCCGACTGAATTTGGACGTCGCACGGCGTCGGGCGGTGACGTCATCACGCAACACCACACGCTAGGCGTGCGCCGTCAAGACGCTGCGTACGCCCGCAATACGCCTGCGGGCCGGCAGGCCGTTGGCACGTGAAATTATCAGACAGTGCAGGATTCTCGGAGCCCCGCGTGATGTCGGGCCCAGCCCCGCACAACTCCATACGCCTCCGCGCTTCTCAGTGGGATCGGCTCTTCGCGGCCATACAGTGCCCATACGCCTCAAGCGACCACGTTTGCAATCGCATGCAAGTGGGACAGGCCCTTTACTTTTGTGCAGGTATGTAACATGTAATATAACCATATAACAATTACAGCACGGAAACAGGCCCTCTCAGCCCTTCCAGTCCGTGCCGACAATTAATTTTCCCCTAGTCCCATCTACCTGCACTCAGACCATACCCCTCCATTCCCTTCCCGTCCATATACCTATCCACTTTACTTTTAAATGTTAAAATCAATCCTGCCTCCACCACTTCTGCTGGAAGCTCATTCCACACAGCCACCAATCTCTGAGTAAAGAAGTTCCCCCTCATGTTACCCCTAAACTTCTGTCCCTTAATTCTCATGTCATGCCCTCTTGTTTGAATCTTCCCTACCCTCAATGGGAAAAGCTTATCCACGTCAACTCTGTCTATCCCTTTCATCATTTTAAATACCTCAATCAAGTCCCCCCACAACCTTCTGTGCTCCAAAGAATAAAGACCTAACTTGTTCAACCTTTCTCTGTAACTTAGTTGCTGGAACCCAGGCAACATTCTAGTAAATCTCCTCTATACTCTCTCTATTTTGTTGACATCCTTCCTATAATTAGGCGACCAAAATTGTACACCATACTCCAGAATTGGTCTCACCAATGCCTTGTACAATTTTAACATTACTTCCTTACTCCTATATTCAATGCTCTGATTTATAAAGGCCAGCACACCAAAAGCTTTCTTTACCACCCTATCTACATGCGATTCCACCTTCAGGGAACTATGCACAGTTATTCCTAGATCCCTCAGTTCCACAGCATTCCTCAATTCCCTACCATTTACCATGTACCTCCTATTTTGATTTGTCCTGCCAAGATGTAGCACCCCACACTTATCAGCATTAAACTCCATCTGCCATCTTTCAGCCCACTGTTCCAAATGGCCCAAATCTCTCTGTAGACTTTGAAAATCTACTTCATTATCCACAACACCACCTATCTTAGTATCATCTGCATACTTACTTATCCAATTTTCCACCCCATCATCCAGATCATTGATGTACATGACAAACAACAATGGACCCAACACAGATCCCTGAGGCACCCCACTGGTCACCGGCTTCCAACCTGACAAACAGCCATCCACCATTACTCTCTGACATCTCCCATTCAGCCACTGTTGAATCCATCTTGCTACTCCGCCATTAACACCCACAGATTGAACCTTCTTAACCAACCTTCCATGTCAAAGGCCTTACTGAAATCCATATAGACAACATCCACTGCTTTACCCTCATCAATTTCCCTAGTAACCTCTTCAAAAAATTCAAGAAGGTTTGTCAAACATGACGTTCCAGGCACAAATCCATGTTGACTGTTCCTGATCAGACCCTGTTTATCCAGATGCTTATATATATTATCTCTAAGTATCCTTTCCATTAATTTGCCCACCACTGACGTCAAACTAACAGGTCTATAATTGCTAGGTTTATTATTTGAACCCTTTTTAAACAATGGAACAACATGCGCAGAATGCCAATCCTCCGGCACTATTCCCGTTTCTAATGATATTTGAAATATTTCTGTCATAGCACCTGCTTCCCTCAATGTCCTAGGGAATATCCTGTCAGGACCTGGAGACTTATCCACTTTTATATTTTTCAAAAGTGTCAGTACTTCCTCCTCTTTGAATCTCATAGTTTCCATAGCTACTCTACTTTTTTCCCTTACCTCACAGAGTTCAATATCCTTCTCTTTGGTGAATACCAAAGAAAAGAAATTGTTCAATATCTCCCTCATCTCTTTTGGCTCTGCAGATAGCTGTCCATTCTGGCTCTCTAATGGTCCAATTTTATCCCTCGTTATCCTTTTGCTATTAATATAGCTGTAGAAACCCTTTGGATTTACTTTCACCTTTCTTGCTAAAGCAACGTCATATCTTCTTTTAGCTTTTCTAATTTATTTCTTAAGATTCTTTTTACACTCTTTATACTCCACTAGCACCTCATTTACTCCATGCCTCCTATAATTAATGTAGATATCTCTCCTTTTGAACCAAGTGTCCAATTTCCCTTGAAAACCATGGCTCTTTCCAATTTTTACTATTTCCTTTCAACCGAACAGGGACATAAAGATTCTGTACTCTTACAATTTCCCCTTTAAATGTCCTCCATTTCTCTTCTACATCCTTGTAGGGTGATAAAGATCCTATACTGAAGGAGCTATCCTTAAGAGGCTGCCTTGAAATGTATATTCATTAATAAATGAGATCCCAGTGCAACTGGCAACACTGGCATTTAACGCCTCTCCCTGATGCTCCTTGACCTGCAGCTTTCAAGTGTTGCTGTTGGATTCAGTGAAGGCACTTCCACAGCAGTCGTTAGGCAAGGTGTTCCGAGATTTGCAGCCAGCGAGGATAAGTGATGGTGAAATGTTTTCACAAAAAATAAGATACAAAGTGCTGGAGTAACTGAGCAGGTCAGGCAGCATCTCTATATTATATCTATATATATATAAAAGAATATCAGAGGAAGGTGACTGAACTTTGGTGCCTTCCCTCACAGTGGGAAACTTTGATTCCGCTGTGCGGAGATGTTTTATGTTGGAGTCTATCGTGCGTTTTGTTCTTTTGTATTCATATGTCTGTATGGTGTCCACACATTTCACTGTGCCAATTGGTACATGTGACAAATAAATGTATCTTGTAGATATATATATATATATGTATAGCAACATGGATAGATGATGTTTCAGGAATGGACCCTTCGTCAATTTGAAGGGTTGCAGCCCAAAACACCGTCTATCCATGTTGTCCAGAGATGCTGCCTGACCTGCTGAGTTACTCCAGCACTTTGTGACTTTTTTGGTAAACCAGCATTTGCAGTTCCTTGATTCCACTGTTTCAAGGAAAATTTGGTTTTCAGCAGCCCACGGCTCACGTTCTATTCCCTGCAGTTTAAGCCGAGTAGGCCATTTGATTTGCAAGATATTAAGGTGTGTAGATGCGGGCAACCTATTTTTGGATTTGAAATCTCAGTCTGCAAATTAGAGAGAGTCTTTTCAAGAGTGAAATTAAGAAATGCCTTTCCCACCCTTTGTGCTTAGAGATATGATAATCTACAGAAACCAATTGATGCTGGGGGAAAATGTCATCTTAAAATGTACAGTTAATAGTTTTGTAACCACGGGAATTAAGGGACATGGGACAACATCATAGATTAGCCACGATCTAACAGAAAAGGCTCGAGGGTCTGAATGCACTGCCTCCCTGTTCTCTAGTGCCCGTCCATTCACTGAGTTGGCTGTTGTCTTTTCTTTGTTTAAAAGTATTCCTTCCTTGCGCTCGATACTTATCCTATTCCCAGCACTCATTACAGATCCGGGATTATACCACGACATGCCGGCTGACCCTGCGTCCCAGGAGTGTTCATATTTTAAAGATTAGACAAGCCAGAGGCTAGTCACTGCTAGGAATTCTCGATCCCACAGGTTTGTGATGGAGTTCATTGAAAATGTGGATCAATAGATTTGTGAATGACAAGGGAATAGAGAGACAGGGGGATAGTGCAGGTAATTGACTTTGCGATGGAAGATAAGCTACGATAATGACTGGGGGTTACACAAAAAGCTGGAGAAACTCAGCGGGTGCAGCAGCATCTGAGGAGCGAAGGAGATAGGCGACGTTTCGGGCCAAAACCCTTCTTCAGACTTCAGACGATAATGACTGGCCAGGCCAGCCTGAGTGGCCTAATATTATTTTCTAACTATTAGTGTTCCCGATCTGTGGCTGATTTACATAGAACATACATCATATGCTTTCTTTTTCCCAGTTGTGATAAAGGATCTTTGACCTGGAACATTATCACTAAACATCACAGCACAGGAGCGGGCCCTTCGGCCCACAATGTCATGAGTGGATAGGAGCGGGATTAGGCCATTCAGCCCATCAAGTCCACTCCACCATTCAATCATGGCTGATCTATCTCTGCCTCCTCGCCCCATTCTCCTGCCACCTCCCCATAATCCCTGACACTATGCCATGCCGGACAGGTTAAACAAATCTCATCTGCCTACACCTGATCCACATTCCTCCATTCCCTGCGTATCCAAGTGCCCAGCTGAAAGCCTCTTAAATGCCACTATCGTATCCTCTCACCACCCATGGCAGCACCTTCCAGGCACTCACCAACCTCTAGGTAAAAAAAAACTTGCCCCGTTCATTTATTTTAAATGTTGCCTTCTCACCTTAAAGCTATGCCCTCTCGTCATTGACATTTCCACACGGGGAAAAGGTTTTTACGATGTTTTTTGAAAATTCTTCTTTTAGAGTTATAGAGTCTTGGAATCGTACAGCGTGGAAACAGGACTTCGGCCCAACCTGCCTACGCTGACTAACGCCCCGTCGACACTAGTCCCACCTGCCTGTGTTTTTGGGGGGAACATTCTGCTGCCATGATTTTCGGGAGGTAGAGAGGAGTCACAGGCCTAGCCTGTGTGTGTGCAGAGATAAAGCCCTGATCGTCTTACAAAGTCAGTGGTAAGGGCCTGTCCCACCAGCATGCGACTGAATGCGGCGAGCGCGACCTTAACGTGGTCGCTTGAGCCGTACGGCTTCGCGGGGCCGGTCCCACTTTGATCCCGGAGCCGCATGGAGTTGTGCGGGGCTGGTCCCAACATCGCGCGGGGCTCCAAAAAAACTGACAGTGTTCAAAAATCCCGCGCGGCAACGGCCTGTCGGCCCAGAGCCACATTGAGGCCGTACGCAGCGTCCTGACGGCGTACGCCTAGCGCGTGGCGTTGCACGATGGCGTCACCGCCCGGCGCCGTGCGACATCCAAATTCATTTGGCCCGCCTCCTGCCCAGCTGATTGGCGTGTATGATGTCGGGACCAACTCCATACGGCTCCGCGATTGGAAGTGGGACCGGCCCCGCGAGGCCGTACGCCTCAAGCCACCAGGTGTGGTCGCGCTCGCCGCATGCAGTCGCGTGCTGGTGGGACAGGCCCTGTAGTTGTCAGCGATGATGCAGAAACATCATTATTAACCTGCTCCCTTCTGGCTGGTTTACGAGCAGCTGCAAGTACTTGTGGGTAGAGGCAGTGGGACTATGAACACACATTTAGGCACTGTCTTGTGATCCAGAATGTGTTTAATTTGTTGAATAGATGTAGAAGGTAATGATCTTCTTAGATGTTGATTTAAGCCACTTAATTGAACATAATAGAGATAATGAAAATCACCTGAATAAAATTGCTACTCGAGCAGAGACGAGACAAAGCATCGTGAAAACCCTGCCTGTGATTCACTGCGCAAATGGTACTGTAGAATAACGTTAAAGCATGTTGGAACATCTCCATTCATGATTGGACTGTTCACTGTGACATATTTGTGCATTACAGATTTGTGATTACAGGTTTGTAGGTTAATTGACTTTGGTGAGTTGTATCATTGTTCCCAGAGTGCAGGATAGTGCTAGTGTACGGGGTGATCGCTGGTCGGCACGGACTCGGTGGGCCGAAGGGACTGTTTCCAGACTGTATCTTTAATGTCTAAAGTCTCAACAGCATCTTCTCCGGGCAATTAGGGCTTGGCAATAAAAATAACTGACATTGCCAATGACATCCAGACATTGAAACCACAGCAACGAGAAAAAATAACTGGGTCATCTCCTGTCTGCAATTGATGGCGATTTAAAGCATGGGTCTAACTAAATGCTCAATCAATGATACTGAACTTCCATTGACTCAGGTTTCTGGAGTTATTCCAATTAATTATTGAGGATAGCTTCGTATGGCTTTCAGTTTGGACAGGGCCCATCATGATGGCAAGGAAAACTGTCATTGCAATGGCCTTGTGTATTTCCTGCCCCTGGATAGTGACTCCTCCTTTCTCCATCCACGTCCGTTTCCTCCCAAAGACTCATGTGATTCTTCTGATGGGAAATACAGAGACGTAAAAGCCCAAAGTTCAGCTATTGCTCGCTGCAATCCACGATGGCAAGCAGTTTTTATCCACGAATAGTTGCTCTACTCAACAGCCAAAAATCTGTAGCCTCCCTTTGATCTGGTATTTTGTTGGTTCACGTGCTTGATCAATGGTGTTTTATCATTAATGGTTTATTATTATTAATATTTATTGTTTTCTGAGTAATTCGTAACTGTCACTGTGCGTCATGTTGTTTTGTGGGTGGAGCACCAAGGCAAATTCCTTGTATGTGAATACTTGGCTAATAAACTTACTTACTTATATTAATATGTTTTCTTTCAGATTTTGCGCATCTTCATTTTTCTATTGAATAACTCCCTTATCTGGTTTGACACTGAGTTTTAGTATGTAAAAAGCACCTGTGAGGTGACTAGGGAAAGTTTGTTGCTTGTATGGCAGTATGAAAGTTCAGGTAGTGATGGGACACGGGTTCCTTTGAACTGTCAGCCGCTGTCTTTGCCCCAGCCTACCTGATTCCTGTATTGTTTTTCCAGTTACACGTTGGAGGTGATTATCAGAATAAGCACTAGTGCAGTCGACTGGCCTGCCCGACGTGACACACATCACAAAATAGACACAAAAAGCTGCAGGAACTCAGCGGGTCAGACAGCATCTCCGAAGAAGTCTGAAGAAGGTGTCTCGACCTGTAATGTCACTCATTCCTTTCCTCCAGAGATACGATACGATACGATAAAACTTAAAAATTGGTCTTCCGACAATCGCAACACACAAGGCACACAAAAGCTTGAAATTAAACGTGAGAACAAAAAAAGACAAGCGACTGTTGGCCGACTGCCGTGTGCACAGTGCCGACACCGGAACAAACAAACGAACACAGACTTATCCCCTGGGCAGAGGATTCTAAAACTAGAACCCTCCCTCCGCCCCACACCGGGTGCCCCATTGTTCTCCCACTGCCCCTCCCGGCGCTCACCCCCATGCCGGGTCCCCATTGGTCATCACGGCGGTTCCACACGCCAGATCCTCTATTGGCTTCCCCGCCCTCCAATCTCACATTCCACTGCCAACAATGCAGTCTGACCCGCTGAGTTACTCCAGCTTTTTGTGTCCATCTTCGATTTAAACCAGCGTCTGGAGTTCCTTCCTACACATGACACGTGTCACAACTGTTTTCAGCGTTAGGATCAGAAAGATGGATCTGAACCTTCATTGAAGCTTAATATCTCCTCACAATCGAACTGCATCCCAACAGCTGAGCGCCAAATCAATGAGAGCCTGGTCTCGTCACTGGTCATAGGTTGCCTTAATAGCATTCCACATTGCTTTTGCATTAAGCAGCAAGCTGAGAGCTACGCATTTATATCACCAGCTGTTGGGTAATGAGTTAACTGTGTTTGGATGATGGAGTGCATGTTGAACACTTGGAATAATGATAGGCAGCTACAGTGCTATTATCAATATTGCTTATTAGTGTTTGCTGTCTTTGTTACGCAAACTAAGTTGCGGAATGATAGACATGCTGTTAATGATCCTTTTCAATATAAAATATTATACAGGAAGTACATTCAGAATTATGGCCGCATTGGTGATCATTTTCCAATCGTTTTCCAATGTTCTATAGATTCTGGATCAGTTCCCGTGCATTGGAGGATAGCTAATGTTATCCTACTGTTTAAGAAAGGAGGGGAGAGAGAAAACTGGGAATTATAGACCAGTTAGCCTGACATCACTGGTGGGGAAGATGCTGGAGTCAATTAGTAAAGATGAAACATCTGCGCATTTGGATAGCAGTAACAGGATCGGTCCAAGTCAGCATGGATTTACGAAGGGGAAATCTTGCTTGACTAATCTTCTGGAATTTTTTTAGGATGTAAGAAGTAAAATGGATAAGGGAGAGCCAGTGGATGTAGTGTATCTGGACTTTCAGAAAGCCTTTGATAAGGTTTCACATAAGAGATTAGTGGGCAAAATTAGAGCACATGGCATTGGGTGTAGGGTGCTGACATGGATAGAAAATTGGTTGGCAGACAGGAAACAGAGTAGGAATTAATGGGTACCTTTCCGAATGGCAGGCAGTGACTAGTAGGGTGCTGGGACCGCAGCTATTTGCAGTATATGTTAATGATTTAGATGAAGGAATTAAAAGTAACATTAGCAAATTTGCAGAAGACACAAAGCTCGGTGGCAGTGTGAACTGTGAAGAGGATGCTATGAAGATGCAGGGTGACTTGGATAGGTTGGGTGAGTGGGCAGATGCATAGCAGATGCAGTATAATATAGATAAATGTGAGGTTGTCCACTTTGGTGGCAAGAACAAGGAGGCAGATTATTATCTGAATGGTGTCAGATTGGGAAAAGGGGAAGTGCAACGAGATCTGGGTGTCCTTGTACATCAGTCACTGAAAGTAAGCATGCAGGTACAGCAGGCAGTGAAGAAAGCTAATGGCATGTAGGCCTTCATAACGCAAGAATTTGAGTTTTGGAGCAAAGAGGTCCTTCTGCAGTTGTATAGGGCCCTGGGGAGACCACACCTGGAGTATTGCATGCAGTTTTGGTCCCCTAATTTGAGGAAGGACTTTCTTGCTATTGAGGGAGTGCAGCGTAGGTTCACGAGGTTAAATCTCGGGAGGGCGGGACTGTCATATGTTGAAAGAATGGAGCGACTGGGCTTGAATTCACTGGAATTTCGAAGGATGAGAGGGGATCTTATAGAAACATATAAAATTATTAAGGGATTGGACAAGCTCGATGTAGGAAACATGTTCCCAATGTTGGGGGAGTTCAGAACCAGGGACCACAGTTTAAGAATAAGGGGTAGGCCATTTAGAACTGAGATTAGGAAAAACTTTTTCACCCAGAGAGTTGTGAATCTGTGGAATTTATCTGCCTCAGAAGGCAGTGGAGGCCGTTTCACTGGATGCATTCAAAAGAGAGTTGGATAGAACTCTTAGGGCTAGCGGAATAAAGGGATATGGAGAGCAGGCAGGAACGAGGTACTGATTGTGGATGATGTTATATTAAATAGGAGCAAGAAAATGTCATGGCTGGATTTTAAATCTGGTCCACCATAAAGAAAGGTCCCAACCCAAAACGTTGCCTGTCCAATTTCTCCACATGCTGTCTGACCCACTGAGTTACTCCAGCTTTTAGTGCCTATCCACCATTTAATCAGCTAACTTCACTTGCCTTTATTATTCCCATTATTCACATACTGCTGAAAATATATCACCACGGTATTGTTAGAACCAGGGGCCACAGTTTAAGAATAACGGGTAAGCCATTTAGAACAGAGATGAGGAAATACTTTTTCTCACAGAGAGTTGTGAGTCTGTGGAATTCTCTGCCTCAGAGGGCGGTGGAGGCAGGTTCTCTGGATGCTTTGAAGAGAGAGCTAGATAGGGGCTCTTAAAAATAGCGGAGTCAGGGGATATGGGGAGAAGGCAGGAACGGGGTACTGATTGGGGAAGATCAGCCATGATCACAATGAATGGCGGTGTTGGCTTGAAGGGCCAAATGGCCTCTACTCCTGCACCTATTGTCTATTGTCATGTTCGGCAACATATTTCTCTTCATTCAATGATAGTGGAATCAAGGCATATGGGGAGAAGGCAAGAACGGGGTATAGCCATGATCACATCGAATGGCGGTGCTGGCTCGAAGGGCCAAATGGCCTCCTCCTGCAACTATTGTCTAGACTCTATTGTCTATAATTTATAGTACAGTCTAATATCCTCCTCGGGACACTTTTGTAATATATACGTATTGGTACCTCTTGTTTTACACACGTTTGATTGAGCATTTGTGAAATAACTGACAATAAAATTTACTGCTTACAGCACAGTTCTGTATATGTTTAATTTAGGCGTTGTTTGAATTAAGTGTTGCTTTTCGAGTGCGTAAATCCCGCATAAAATGTGAGGTGCCTGTGTATGTATAATATATGATTTCCACAAAAGTGTCAGTGAAAAGATTAGCAAGTTTGAAGGTGACACAAAAACCGGTGGATTTGGAGACGGAGGCTGTCATAGCATATGGAAGGATATAGATAAATTAGAAATTCGAGCAAAGAAATGGCAGACAGAGTTAATCTGAGCAAGTGCAAGGTCTTTGGAAGGTCAGTTGTAAGAGGAACGTATACAGTAAAAGGCGGATTTTGACACTGGAGGCCTGTGACTAGTGGTGCACCTCGAATCAGTGCCGAGCCCATTGTGGTTTACAGCAACAATTTAGATGCGAATGTGCAAGGCATGCACACGTTACTAAAGTTGATGCAATCTTAGACAGAATGGGTGGTCATCAAAAACTACAGCAGGATCTTGATCAGCTGGGCAAGTGGGCTGAGGAATGACCAATGGAGTTTAATGCAGGTAAGTGTGAGGTATTGCATTTTGGAAGTCAAACCAGAGGAAGTAGTTGAGGCGGGTTCAATAACAACATTTAAAGCCAAAGGACACTTGGGCAGGTACAAGCATGCATTGGAAAGGTTTGGAGGGATATGGACCAAATGCATCAAATAGGACTAGCTTAGATCAGGCATCCTGATCAGCATTGAGTTCAGTGGTAAGGCCTGTTTCTGTGCTGCACGACTCTCTGACACTGTATTCTGCCCACCTGGTCTGTGATTCTTTCAGTGATGTGTGGACACTGGAGAGGTTTGTGTGGGACGTCAGCTGTGTGTCTGGAATCCTGTTTTGCCACTTGACGTGAAGTATTCGGCACAGACAGGCCGTTAAGCTGTCTGGTGTACACTGTCCATGCCTTGCGAGCGTGGAGTGGAGTGGGGTTGGCATGACAACAGATCGATACACCTTCAGCTTGCTCTTTTGACTGATCCCACTTGATTCCCACAGTTGACATCTCATTTTTTTTTCAAAAGCAGAGCTGTCCAGTTGCTGAATTTATCATCAGCGTTGACTGTACTATACACAAGAGGCCTTGCCCTGCCCAATATCTTTTCAAGACTCAAGTGAAAGAAAAGTTCTGTAATGTTCAATGCAGTTCCCGGGAAGACAAGCCAGAGTGACTCGGCAAGACCAATTTTAGTAATGTCTAATGCAGACCAAGACGTTCAATGAAGTGGTGATTACACAGTACCATCGAGTGATGCATTTGTTGAGGAGCAACACTGATTACCTACTTCAGAGGATCTATGCACAGAGTTGGCAGGAGCCAAAGGTTTCACCAGACTACATCTGTCGCGTGCATATGCTCAGCCGAATGTGGATAGAAAATGTCAACACAATCTGACAATCAACAAGCATAACCCCATTAAACATACACAAAACCACCTTCTGGCGTGAATTTGTTACTGAAGATTTTTCAAGCTATCTTGGACAAGTTACACAAAATGTTTAGGAAGGAACTGCAGATGCAAAATACTACGGAGCGAAGGAAATAGGCAACGTTTCGGTTCAGACTGAGAAAGGGTTTCGACCCGAAACGTTGCCTATTTCCTTCGCTCCATAGTTGCTGCCTCACCCGCTGTGTATCTCCAGCATTTTTGTCTCCCTTGGACAAGTTACAACAAGGTAGAGATGGTGGCGTGGTGGCGCAGCAGTAGAGTTGCTGCCTTACAGACCCAGGCTCGATCTTGACTACAGGAGCTGCCTGTACTGAGTTTACACGTTCTCCCCGTGACCTGTGTGGGTTCTTCCGGGATCTCCGGTGTCCTCCAACACTCCAAAGACGTACAGGTTTGTAGGTTAATTGGTTTGGTATACTTGTAAATTGTCCCGAGTGGGTGTACGATAGTGTAAGTGTGTGGGGATCGCTGGTCGGTGCGGAATTCAGATAGATCGATTCTTGACTGGTTGCAGGTCTCAGAGGTTATGGGGAGAACCGGGTTAGGAGGGAGAGATAGATCAGCAATTATTGAATGGCGGAGTAGACTTAATGGTCCTAATGGCCTAATTCTACTCCTATTCCTTGTGACTCAGCGGGCCGAATGGCATGCTTCCACACCGTATGTCTAAACTAAACGCCTAAAGATGTTATAACTTGGTTGGCGTGGGCCAGTTGGGCCGAAAGCTCTGTTTCCTGACTCTGTGACTCTATAACATAGTTTAGTAAACCACCAATGCATCTTGAATGTAGGCTTGGAAATTGCCCAAATACGCCTGCATTTAAAAAAGTAAATTCTGAAGACGCTCAGCGTGTTCGGGAGTAGAAACGGGAGATGTTTCAGGTGAGGAACTCCCTGCCCTGCTGCCAGATCACAGCATTTTATGCTTCTATATCTGATTTCCAGCACCTGTAAACTTGTCTTTCATTCCTGTATTTCATCTTGTTTTTTTTTTAAACTAATGCAGCCTATTGCTCACGGATCCCATCAAAGTATTAAACAGATGCTTTGCTCCTGTTTGTGTACCTGTTAATTGCACATAAATATACTTTCCCATCTTTGATTCAGTTGAGGGCAGTTACGGTAAATCTCAGTGCAAGAGAATTCCCGGTTGGTTTTCAGTGAAACGGCTTTGGACTGAAGCTTAGCTTGTGCATAGATGACCAACACAAAGCTGGTTGCTTTGTAATTACCTTTGCAGCAGCTCACAGGGTGAGGATTCTCTCCCATTTAATGAGGTCTTTTAGCTTTTGTCTTCCTCCAAGTAATGGGGGGGAGATGGAAAATATAATTCCCTCTTTCATCAAGTGTCAAGCACAGTCTAAATTGGAGAATGAGAGTGCTACAGAGAGGAGATTTGTTTCCATCATCATTGATCCATTGTTTACTGTGATGTGTTTTTGCCGTATATCCTTTTGTTAAAGATAACCTTGCACTTGCACCAAGGGCCGGCGTATTTTCTTCACTTTAGAGTTCTTCCTTCGCCTATCTGAGAAACACCTAGCTGCATTCACAGAGCAGAATCATCATAGCATGATACTAATTCATACAGAATGGAAACAGGCCCTTTGGTCCAACCTGCCCATGCTGACCCAGATGCTCGTCAAAGCAAGTCCCATTTGCCAATGTTTGGCCCCATATGCCTCGAAACTTTTTCTATCTATGAACCTGTCGAAGTGTCTTTTAAATGTTATTATACCTGCCACAACTACTTTCTCTGGAAACTCATTCCATATGCCCAGCATCCTCTGTGTGGGAAAGATTGCTCCTCAGGTTCCTATTAGATACTTCCCCTCTCACCTTAAACCTGTGACCTCCAGTTCTTGATTCACCTACTCTGAGAAAAAAAATACTCTGCACTCGTGATATTCATACCTCCTATGATTTTGTACCCTTCTGCCAGATCATTCCTCAGCCTCTTGTGCTCCATCCAAGGAATTAAATCCTAGACTGACCAACCTCTTCCTTCATCTCAGGCCCTCAAGTCCCGGTGACATTCTCATAAATATTGAGTCCCAGTCCAGAATTGCCATTTTCACATTCCCCCCCCCCCCATTCTCTTCTTCTGTGTAACCTTCTGCGATAACCTCTTCCATTTCCGACCTCTTGCACAAAGTCAATTTGAATCTATTATTAACAGAGGTGACCAAAGCTTGGGCATGAATCGAGGTTTAAATCAATAAATGGAAGGTGACTGTCCTTTAATTATTAATTTGCACTGTGTGGATGTTGTTGGCAAGCCCTGTATTTATTGCCCATCTTCCACTGGGTTGGAGAAGTTGGTGGCAAGCTGCCTTCTTGAACCATCTGGTGAGGATATTCCCAAAGATTAACATCCCACAGAAACAATGAGGACAATTCCCAATCTTAGGGTCTTGATAATTGAAGCTGCAAATGAAGCTATCTGCCTGCTGCATTCATACGTGGCTCTTCAGTTTTGTCCAATATGCTGCTTTAGACTTTAGAGATTCATTGCGGAAACAGGCCCTTCGGCCCACTGAGACCACGCCGACCACTGATCACCTCGTGCTCTTGCACTATCCCACACACGGGGGACAATTTTACCCAAGCCAATGAACCTCCAAACCTGTACATCTTCGGGGTTTGGGAGGAAACTGGAGCACCCAGTGAAAATTCACGGGGAGAACGTACAAACACCGTACAGACAGCGCCCGGTGTCAGGATCAAACCCGGGTCTCTGGCCTGCCAGGCAGCAGCTCTACTGTTGCGTCACCATGCCTTCCTGTGAAATGCGTTTGGATGTTTTGCTGAACAAGTTTAAGGATTTTTGGATTCTCATCGTGTTTGTTTCAAATTATTTCCATATCAAGCATGTTGAATAATTAAATTATACAATGTGCCACAATTTTGTTTCTGCGTGCATGTGAATGCAAAATATCAGCTAACGCAGCTGGCAATGCTCATCTATATGCAGCAGAGGTTATTGATACTGTGTGACTCCCTTTCATTGTGGAAACTAATGGTCTTGCGAGGACAATGAGCAAGAGAAATGAAGGCAAAACTGCAACAAGCTCCTTCCTTTTGGATCGACCCATGTTTTGGCAAGTTAAGTCAAGTTGAGTTTATTGCATGTGCAGTACAGATACAATGAAAATCTAGCTTGCAGCAAAGTCATAGGCATACACACAAACATAAACCTAAAAACATATACACAAATTGGACAAGACAGCAATGTTTAAGAAACAGTTAGACAGGTACATGGATAGGACAGGTTTAGAGGGATATGGACCAAGCGCGGGGCAGGTAGGAGCAGTGTAGATGGGACATGTTGGTCAATGTGGGCAAATTGGGCCAAAGGGCCTGTTTCCACACTGTATCACTCTATGACCATCACAGTGAACAGAAAGAGACTGCAAAATGCAATTAGAGTTCAGGGTTTGAATAAGGGGTTTCAACATGGGCGGGGAGTGGCGGCACTGCTTTAGGGTACTGTAGAGTCATGGTTATGTCACTAATGTCCAGAGACCTTGCGTGTTCACAGATCCAGCTGTAGATGAGGGAAAATGACCCAGAATCTTAACATGAACCCATTGAATCAATTAAAGTAAATAGATCTGGATAATAAGCTGTTTTTAGTAATGCAGTTTGCAAAAAGAGTTTGTAATCTCCTCGGGGAAGAAAATCTCCAAATTTTCTTGTAATGATTTTTGACTCAGAAATATGGTTGACTTGACTTGTAACAGGGGATCATTTACTAAAATATGCCACCTTTGTCTTTAAGTGTATTATGGTGCAGTACTGAGGGTGTGCTATACTGTGCTATGTAGCGCCTTTCAGATTGGTTTAGAGATATAGCATAGAAACAGGCCCTTTGGCCCACCGAGTCCGCACCGACCAGCGATCCCCGCACATTAACACTGTCCTACACGCAAGGGACAATTTACATTTATACTAAGCCAATGAACCTGCAAACCTGTACATCTTTAGAGTGTGGGAGGAAACCAAAGATCTCTGAGAAAACCCACGCGGTCACGGGGAGAACGTGCAAACACCTTACAGACAGCACCCATAGTCGGGATTGAACCCGGGTCTCTGGCACTGTAAGCGCTGTAATGCCCCTGTCCCACTTAGGAAACCTGAACGGAAACCTCTGGAGACTTTGCACCCCACCCAAGGTTTCCGTGCGGTTCCCCGAGGTTCCCGGAGGTTTTTGTCCTCCGGCAACCACCTTCAACTAGCATCGCAACCGGCTTCAACTAAAAAAGTACGGATTTTTAAAACAAAAAACCACTTTCGACCATTAGGGAGACTGACAAAAACCTCTGGGAACCGCACGGAAACCTTGGGTGGGGCGCAAAGTCTCCAGAGGTTTCCGTTCAGATTTCCTAAGTGGGACAGGGGCATTAGGCTGCAACTTTACCACTGTGTCACCTAAAGAGGATGGTTAAAACACATTCATAACTGCTGGATGCAAACCATCTGAAGGCATTATTTTGAAGAAATGCAGGTGCCCCAGCTAATATTAATACTAGAGTTAATATCACTAAATATCGTCAAAGTCAAACAAACTTTATTGTCATTTAGAAATACATCGATATATGCAATTCCAAATGAAATTCCGTTGCATTTGGCTCCCCGTGTAACACGATAATTAACAGAAGGGTAAAATGGAAAAAAATGGATAAAAGGATAAAATAGACAATGGTGGCAGCCCATTACATGGCATTCAGGAGTCTGATGGCTCGTGGGAAGAAGCTGTTGCAGAACCTTGATGTTCTGCTCCTTAAGGGCCTGTCCCACCAGCACCCGATTCCATGCAATGAGCGCGACCAAACCGGCAGCGGGGGCCGCGCGGAGGTCGGGTGATCCCCTGTACAGGGCCGTTGCCGTTCCCACCAGCATGCGCCTGCATGCGGCAAGCGCGACCAAACCAGCAGTAGGGGCCACGCGGAGGTCGGGAACTTGGAGCGAAGTCTTAAAGGTAAGTTCGCCAGGACAGAGACGGACACACAGAGAGGGCCATGGAGCCACACACACAGAGGGTCACGAAGGCACACACACAGAGGGTCACGGAGGCACGACGTCGAGGCCGTGTGTAATGCGTCGAGGCGCCTGCGAGCCGACAAGCCGATGCCGCGCGGAATTTTTTAACATAGTCAGTTTTTAGGAGCCCCGCGCGATGTCGGGACGAACTCCGCACAATTCCGCACGGCTCCGGCGATCGAAGTGGGACCGGCCCCGCGACGCCGGACGGCTCAAGCGATCACGTTAGGTCGCGCTCATCGCATAGATTTGCCTGCTGGTGAGACAGGCCCTTTGTGCTACGATATCTTTTGCAGCAGAGTGAACAGTCCGTGATGGAGTACTGTGGATCTGTTCACCATTGCTTTGCGGCAGGCAAGCAAATGTTTGATTATGTCATCCACAGTATGGTAAACTATATGAGGCACACTGTGGAAACTGATGCTTAAATGCCCATACTGCATTCAGTGCACTTGATGAGGTTTTAAAGGTGGTAAAATGGCCACGGTGACATTGCTCTTTGGACTAATAAATAGCATAAGAAATATCATGAATTGTTTATGAAGTACAGGAAAGTTATGACTTCTCAAGTCTACAAGGGGAATATATCGGGCGCTGATATGCGAATTGCCATTAATCGACAGGCCACAAAGCAACCCTGACCTTTAGTCTCACTCACTAAGACAATCCGACCACTGGTGTCAACCTTTCTGACCTTACTCTGTCAATCCTCTTCTTGGATTGGCGCACCAGTAATAGAATTCAGTTGCGTTTGATGGCTTCAGGTCATCAAAGCTTCTGACATGTTTTTGACATTTAATAATTGGATTCCTTTATGACTCTTTTTAAGAGAGCTTCTGGCAAAAGCAATTTGATTTCCATCAATTTTATTCGTAGTTTAAATAAAAGCAGAAGCTCTTTATCTAAAAGCATTCTGTCACCGTTTATTATATTGGTTGTGTCACTCTGGTCTTACAAAAGTGAGTGATAATGAAAGGTTTCCTCTGTTCTCTGAGGTTTGGAAGGAGTACTACCACATTTGGGTTAAAGGGGAAGAGGACACAGATCAGCTGGAAGGCTGGGCTTGGAGTGATGGATAATTTTATCTCGAGTCCTGTCCAAGGTGACGAGCTCGCCACTGAATTTTCAATTGATGATAATGGCTGGAAGAAATTGTGCACAAATTGGAAGACATGGTGCCACAACCGAGCATTTCTGATGCAGAGGTAATGGAGTGTCAGAGGACACCCAAACGCGAGATTATCCTTTCATTTCACCGAGGCACTTGTGTTGGATTTAGCATTCATTTGCTTCGAAGCTGGGCTCCAGGTGACTCCAAACGCCAGACAAATGTTTCTACAAATTACCAAGTAGCGTAATTTGTGACCATTCCAGTCTAAGAAACAATTGAGGGAGGAATTGAAATGGACACGGTGTTGCTGAACAGGCCAGATGGTGTCTGTGGTGAGGAAATGTTTTGGGTCAATGATATTTTACAGTGGAGCCGGCCTCACATCTCCCACCTGTTGTAGGACCCAGCTGATATTCATTTCCTTTGGCTTGATAAGCACTTACTCAAATTATCAATTACACGTAAAGTCTTTGGTATTGAATGAAGAGAAATATGTTGCCGAACATGACAATAGGTGCAGGAGTAGAGGCCATTTGGCACTTCAAGTCAACACCACCATTCATTGTGATCATGGCTGATTTTCCCCAATCAGTACCCCGTTCCTGCCTTCTCCCCATATCCCCTGACTCCGCTATTTTTAAGAGCCCTATCTAGCTCTCTCTTGAAAGCATCCAGAGAACCTGCCTCCATGGCCCAGGCAGAGAATTCCACAGACTCACCACTCTCTGTGAGAAAACGTGTTTCCTCGTCTCGGTTCTAAATGGCTTACTCCTTATTCTTAAACTGTGGCCCCTGGTTCTGGACTCCCCCAACATCGGGAACATGTTTCCTGCCTCTAGTGTGTCCAAGCCCTTAACAATCTTATATGTTTCAATGAGTGAGATGTGTGTGAAAATGAAGGTGAACACTTGAATACATAACAGTAAATTGAAGTATAATCCAAGTGTGATTTAACACTTGTTAGAAGCACAGATGCTCTTTGATATCACCATTAAAGCGTCCTTACATTGAGCATTTCCTTTTCATTGTTTGATTGTGATGTGTAAATTGAAAGAATAGTTTTGCTTTCATTACATTTCAGTAGGCCATTCCATTTCAAAATCAGTCAATCGCTAGGCTTGGGTTTCTAATGTTTATCTGTAGATTAGGTGGGATAGGGGAATACCTGAGATTGTATCTGGATTTGTGGGGCTTGTGCGGGAGTGTTTCTGAAAAATCCCAATGAGTTAGTTCAGTTTATTGTCAAGTGTACCGAGGTACAGGGAAAAGCTTTTGTTGCGTGCTAACCAGTCAGTGGAAAGACTGGACACTTACAGACAGACACACGCACACAGACGCACACAGACACAGACAATTGCAAATCGAATTGGCAGTAAGGAATACAAACGCAATGTGAGCATTTATTTTAAGAGGGCTAGAATACAAAAACATGAATATAATGCTGAGGCTCGAGAAGGCACTGGTCAGGCCGTATTTGGAGTATTGTGAGCAATTTTGGGCATCGTATCTGTGGAATGATATGCTGGCCCTGGAGAGGTGGCCAGAAGTGGTTTGCCCAGGAATGAGTGGGTTAACATTTGATGAGCGATTGTCAGCACTGGGCCTGTAGTCGCCGACGTTTAGAAAGATGAGGGGGGACCTCATTGAAACTGTGAAAGGCTTGGATAGAGAGGCTTTTCCACTAGTGGGATAGTCTATGACTGGAGGTCATAGCCTCAGAATTAAAAGGCATTCCTTTAGGAGGTAGATGAAACGGGAATTACTTTAGGGTGAATCTGTGGAATTCCTTGTCACAGCAGGCTGCCGAGACTGTCGGTGGATATTTTTAAGGCAGCGATGGATGGATAGATTATTGATTAGTATGGGTTTCAGGTTTTGGGAAGGAGGCAGGAGAATGGGTTTGGGAGGGATAGATAGATCAGCCGTGATTGAATGGCGGAGCAGACTTGATGGGCCGAATGGCCTAAAACTGCTCCTATCACTTATGACCTTATGAATGACGACCTCTACAGAACTGCCCACCTCGAAGCTGTTTTCTTTCTTACCATCCCCTCGATTTAGGTGGTAGTTAACGTCATAGACCTAGCATCCAGAAGTATGGACCTTTCAGATCTCATCACAGCAGCTGGTGGAATTGAAAACCTTTAATTAAACAAATCTGGAATCAAAAGCTGGCGTCAGTAATGGTAGCCATAAAAGGAAGTGAATGATATATAAACCCATTTGGTGAAGTGATATCCTCCAGGGAGGGGAATCTGCTGTCTTTACCCAGCCTCTCCTGCCTCTGACTTCAGACAGGAGCCTGATGGGACCTTGCTGTGTGCCTCATGTTTAAGCAGTCAACCTCTAAATAACGCAGTCATTCTCAGGCTGTGGCTTACTTAGCCCACGTTTTATCACTAAATATGCTGATGCTTAGGACTTCATACACAACATCACCTCTTATAAATAAAGTAAATGTTTTATTGGTTTCGACACGCTAGAGGCAAGAAACATGTCCAGAACCAGGGGCCACAGTTTAAGAATAAGGAGTAAGCCATTTAGAACGGAGACGAGGAAACACTTTTTCTCACAGAGAGTGGTGAGTCTGTGGAATTCTCTGCCTCAGAGGGCGGTGGAGGCCGGTTCTCTGGATGCTTTCAAGAGAGCGCTAGATAGGGCTCTTAAAAATAACGGAGTCACAGGATATGGGGAGAAGGCAGGAACGGGGTACTGATTGGGGAAGATCAGCCATGATCACATTGAATGGCGGTGCTGGCTCGAAGGGCCGAATGGCCTACTCTTGCACCTATTGTCTATTGTCTAAACCACTTTCGTAACTGCTTTCTTTCTTACAGCCATTCGGCTATTAAACATCTAATTTGTTTACTGGAGCTCGGTACATGTGACAATAATAAACCTAAGCAGGTAGCTTAGACCGAGCTTCAGCGCAGAAACTGACCCTACGGCCCACCGAGTCCGCGCCAACCAGCGATCCCCACACATTAACACTATCCTACACACACTAGGGGCAATTTACAATTATACCAAGCCAATTAACCTACAAACCTGAATGTCTTTGGAGTGTGGGAGGAAACCGAAGACCTCGGAGAAAACCCATGTAGGTCACGGGGAGAACGTACAAACTCCATACAGACAGCACCCGTAGTCAGGATCGAACCCGGGTCTCTGGCGCTGTAAGGCAGTAGCTCTACTGCTGCGCCACCGTACCACCCACTTGATATAACTTTTCAGTTAGCCGAATGATTCATTACAGAATAATTAATTTTCCTGCGAACCTGGGATCAATTTAAGTGCAAAACCCAGGCCCAGGTGAGTTTCAAGAGAGTGTGGGAAACTGAAGCAGGTGAGCTTCAAGGGACTGGTCCTACTGTGGCCCGGGTGAATGAGGGGGAGCACATGTACGACAGCCCTGATGTGTTAACGGGTGCGCTAGAATCAACAGCTGTTGAGCCAGATGATGGCTGCTGGGATTTCTGAGTAGGCAGATGGCGTTTTATGGGAGTTTAACTGGTATTGGATGATACGAAGAACTTTTCCCCTGAAGAATGAAAATACTTGTGGTTTTTCCATCACAGCAGTTTAAGCATTTTGCACGTGTGTTACAAGTAAAATTGTTGCCAAGGTTAGAGAGAGTTACATCCAATTTGGAAGCACAGAAATTTAAAGATCAGTCATGAGGCAGAATCCATCGTATTCTCATGAGATGAAAGGTTTATCTCTCAGCTAGGTTTAAGAGTCTTAAGTGAAATGAGTTTGACCAGTCAACAGTGTTCAACCGACGTAATGTCAACAGCTGAAATCTGACTGTAATTTGGCAATAATTGGAATTAAATTGATAGACTCAATCAGAAATGGAGGTGTCACGCTGATTTAATATTAAGCATTCTTATAAGATTTAAGGTTATGATTTCTTCTTAGCAAAGCGGAGTTGGAGCATCATTTCACACTCAGTTTGCAGTACGTTACCTGACCTTGCAAGGCTTTGCTGCGATAAAGATTGTGAATAGAGAGAGCTATAAAAAGGAAACAGGCCTGCAGTGCCCCTGGAAATGGGCAGAAGAATTTGGCTCCCTGGACACGAGTCTGAATTTAACGGTGTGAAAACTTCAACTCTCCAGAGTTTGAGTAGGAAGGATCTGCAGATGGACACAAAGTGTTAGAGCAACTCAGCGGGTCAGGCGGCATATCTGGAGAAAAGGAATGAGTGATGTTTCGGGTCGGAACCTGCAAATCTGTGGAATTCTCTGTCACAGAATTCAGTGGAGGCCAATTCACTGGATGTATATAAGAGGAAGTCAGATACAGCTCTTGGGGCTAACGGAACCAAGGGATATGGGGAGTGAGCAGGAACAGGGTTCTGATTCTGGTTGATCAGCCATGATCATATTGAATGGCGGTGCTGGCTCCTGCACCTCATTTCTATGTTTCTGTGTTGAATTCTTCTTCAGACCGAAAGTAGAGGGGGGGGAAGGGATCTGGAGATAGGAAAGACAGTTCCCCCCCCCCCCCCACATCCACTTTCAGTAGAAGAAAGTATTACCTCCAGTTCCTCCCCCTCTCAGTCTGAAGAAGGGTTCCAACCCAAAATGTCACCCATTCTTATCTCCAGAGAGTTTAAGAAGAAAGGAGAATGGAAGAGGAAGAGCCAGAGGGCTGAAGGGGAGGAGACAGCACGGGCTACCGGAAGTTGGAGAAGTCAATGTTCATGCCGCTAGGGTGCAAACTGCCCAAGTGAATATGAGGTGCTGCTCCTCCAATCCCAGAGATGCAACCTGACCAGCTGAGTTACTCCAGCACTTTGTGTCTACCCAGAGTTTGAGTGTTTGTCACAACGTTGGACTAGCCAGCCAGAGAGAAGGAACGTCTACCTCTGATCAGGATCGAAACGAAGGTGGTAATTATTTCATAATTAGAAAATTTACATAAAGAATCTAAAGAGAGAAATATGTGACTTCCTTATTTTCACATTTCCCCAGAAAGGATTGAAATCTCTAATGTAATTTTCAATTGATGCCACTCAAGTGACCAAGCCAGGCTATGCATTGGATGCTTCCACCAGTAGCAGTGATGATTATTAGGTTACCTGTTTGTGTTGTTGGGTATGGAATGAATGTTGGCCAAAGGAAGAGCTCCTCTGCTCTTCATCAAAGTCATGTGCGATCCTGCTGCCTCCCTGGCAATAGAGGCGGGATCTTGGCTTACCTTCTCATCCCAAACACTCGCAAGGCAGTGCCCAAGTCCGAGAATGGGCTGAATTCTCAACCTTCTGTCTTGGTGGGAAGAGGCAAACACCACAAACAAACAACATAAATAACATTGTCGCCATAGAGTGTGGCAGCCTCGCCTGTAGCTGTTCATTCTTCACCGTTTAAAACATTTTTAGTTTGTTCAAAAGTTTTGTTTTGGAGGCCTTTTAGTTTTTTTATGTGGGGGATTGGAGGGGGGTTAGGGGGAAACTTTTTTCCAGTCCCTACCTGGGCGAGGATGCGTCCTCCCTCCGAGCCGCAACTTCGCCCCCTCCTCGCGGCCTACCATCTGGATTGGCGCGGCCCTTCCTGTCGGAGACCGCCCAGAGCTTCGAGCTGCAGCTTCAGCACTGAGGTGCCATCGCGGAGGGGGGCAATGCCTTACCCGGGTCGCCTTACTCGGCTCCGAAGTGCTGGGCCTGCCGACTTCAATATCGTGGAGCTGTTGTCTGCGGAGCTTCCAGCCGCGGCAACGCTGACTTTATCAACGCGGAGCCTGGAATCTCTCGCCGAGGTCGCCAGTGTTGGAGCTCCGCCCAGCGCAGCCTGTGGCCTTCGGGAGCCGCGGTCTCCGGGATGAAGCGGCCGTTTCGGAACTCTAAGCCGCTGAGAGCGTTCTTCTGTTCCGACGCCAGACTTCCATCATCCTGGCAAGAGGGCCTGAAACATCGGGCCGCTGTAGAGGCGACTGCGAAGGCCTCAATAGGCCCCGACCACAGGTGAACATCGAGGAAGTGGACTGAACTTTGCTGCCTTCCCTCCCTCACAGTGGGAAACATTGATTCCGCTGTGGGGGGATGTTTTTTATGTTTAATGTTATAATCAACAATGTAGTGTTTATTTTATTGGTGTGCTGCAATGGCAACTCAAATTTCACTGCACCAATTGGTGTATGTGACAATAAATGTCCTTTGTCCTTTATGATGTGGAATGGGAGTGATGAATTGGATTTGCCAGGATAATGTGACCCACTTCATGGTTGTCCAGCTTGCTCGAACTACTGGGCTCCACAGTTGAATTAAATCTTCCTCTTCTGCAGTTCCCAATGTAGTTACTGATACACCTCATAAATAAGAAACTTCTCTCTTTAGTTGTTTCTGTTTGACATTCCCAGAGCTCATTTTAGCTTTCAGCGTGTACATCGTGGCTTATGAACCACAGAATCCTAGCCATCCTGTGAAGGCATGACTGTTACAGGATGGCCATTGAGTCTGATGAAGGGTCTCGACCCAAAACATCACTGATCCATGTTTTCCAGAGATGCTGCCTGACCTGCCGAGCTACTCCAGTACTTTAATAGAGGTGGCCCAATCTGGGTTGGGATTAGATGGTTCACCACAATCGTCACCCAGTCTTAGCTCCCGGATCGGGTCATTACTAGGGTCAAATATCCAGTGGCTTCAGAGACCACTGTGAATACCAGAACACTGTATGCAACACACTTTCCCGCAGAAGTGAAATGTGGACCAGATGACCCGTTAGTAATCATCTCCTCTCCTCACAAAGACTCTGGCACATGTTATTCTCAGCAGTGTCCCATCCAAGGCGTGTTGAGATTGTGAGATCAGCCAGCATCAGGTTTTTCCAGCCCATTTCTAACAACTTGACTCTCAACCCTTTTTCTCGCATTGTGATGTGATAATGGAAGATCATTCCATCAATGTTGAATTGATTGCTCCTCTCATCCTCATGTTATTCATTCTAGCAAATGATCACTTCATTCTCGGAGAGAGACTGGAGTCAATCCAGATCAATCAGCTAATATCTCCACTGATCTCGGTCCCGTTCCCGACTGCAGTGTTGGGTGGCTTGAACCATTTGTCTTTTTTTCTGAGAATTTGTTCCAGCATCTGATTGGAGAGTAGAAGAGACAAAGATCTTTTTTGGTCCAGCCTGATGTGATAGTTCTGATATGTGTCCTTTTCCTTCCCCTGACCATGTTAACACTCTGTTTAAAAAAGAACTGCAGATGCTGGTAAATCGAAGGTAGACACTAAATGCTGGAGTAACTCATGGGTGAGGCAGCATCTATGGAGAGAAGGAATGGGCGACGTTTTGGGTCGAGACCCTTCTTCAGACTGATGTCAGAGGAGGGGGCGGGACAAGTGAAGAATGTCCCCTGACATCAGTCTGAAGAAGGATCTAGAAAAGTCGCCAATTCCTTCTCTCCGTAGATGCTGCCTCACCCGCTGAGTTACTCCAGCATTTGGCGTCTACCTATATTAACACTCTCTCTGATTCCCAGCTTCATGATTAATTTGTGGCGTCGGGGGTGAAGCTGGGTTAGACAATGACCACACTGACACTTGCAGTAGTTTGAGTTTAGTTTATTGTCACGTGACCAATGTGACACAGGATCCCCCCAGGGTTGCGTCCTCAGCCCCCTTTTTGTACTCCCTGTACACACATGACTGTGTGTCTAGGTTCAGCTCCAACTCGATAATCAAGTTTGCTGATGACACTGTGGTGGTGGGCCTGATCTCAGACAACGATGAGAAGGCCTACCGGGAGGAGGTAGCTGATCTGGCACTCTGGTGTCAGGACAACAGCCTCCTCTTGAACATCAAAAAAACGAAGGAGCTGATCGTGGACTTTAGGAGGGCACATCATCCGAGGACGTACACACCATTGAGGATAAATGGGGATGCTGTGGATAGGGTGAGCTGTTTTAAATACCTGGGAGTCCACATCTCTGAGGATCTGACATGGACATCGCACGCTGCAGCACTCGTGAGTAAGGCAAGGCAGTGCCTTTACCACCTGAGGAAATTCAGCGTGTCTCCGAGGATCCTCCAGTGCTTCTACTCTGCGGCTGTGGAAAGCATCTTGTCCGGAAACATTACAATCTGGTTTGGGAATTGCTCTGCCCAGGACAAGAAGGCTCTGCAGAGAGTAGTGCGTTCGGCCGAACGCACTATGGGTACTTCTCTCGCCCCTCTGCAGGAACTATACATCAGGAGGTACAACTCCAGAGCCAATAAGATAATGGGAGACCCCTTCCACCCCTGCAACGGACTGTTCCAGCTCTAACGGTCAGGCAAACGCCTCCGTTGCCATGCTGTGAGAACGGAGAGGATGAGAAGGAATTTTTTCCCAGAGGCCATTCGGACTGTAAACTCCTATCTCACCAGGGACTAACTCTACTAACTTACTGTACCACAATACCAATGCTGGCAGCTCAGCTTTGGCCTTGAGGATGTGGCGCTGGTGCTTAGGCCTTGTCCTGGCAGCTCAGTCTTTGCCTCTGTGTGTGTGTGTGTGGGTACAGTCCCTTGCTGTCTTTGGGCAGGTGAGAGACACTGGCATCTCAGGCTCGCCCCTGCATTCAGTTGTGGCCTCAGAGGAGATTAAAGCGTTTCCCGGCAGCTCGGTTTTGACCTCAGTGACACCGGTGGCTCAGTCTTCCTCCGAACTTGCAACGGGGGAACACAGCTAGAAGGGAGATGCCCCACCATTGCTTCCTGTCTCTCCTGCATCTCCTCTCTGGCTGGAACACCAGGGTTTATAAGGAGGAGGTTGACGAGGTTCAGGTGGGCCTGTCCAACAGCAGCTGCTAGTTATTTAGCTGCGGCCTCTGCTCAGAAGTGCTGAGGTTTGGCTTCTCCCGGATCATCGGCTGGTGACAGCGATCACAGCAGCAACCAAGGCAGGGAGTGCTGGCACACGTGCTTCATTCCTCCATCTTCTCTGGTTCAGCCACAGCTAGGTTGGTCACCCGATGACCTGACTGTGGAAGTAACGTTGTTGTCTGAGTGAACTTTGTTTCAACTGAGCAAACATTAGCAAAATGTTAGCCAGGTGGGCTAAATTACCTGTGGTGGTGCGTGTATGGAACGAGGTGCCAGAGGAGGTAGTTGACTATCGAATCAATTAGACTGGTACGAGGATAGGACAGGTTTAGAGGGGTAAGGGCCAAACGCAGGCAAGTGGGACATGTTGGTCGGTGTGGGCAAGTTGGGCCTGTTTCCACACTCAATGACTCTGAATCCAGTGTTAGCTATTGGACTTTTGTGTTCTATCAATATTAATGTTGTTTTTCAATGTTCTTTTCCTCAGGCAACAGATAATGACATCGGAAGCTATGGAGACATCCATTATATCTTCAGTGACGACTCTGACAGGTATGACTCAGCCCTGGTAGTAAGCATTTCTGAATGTTTACCTATATATAGCAACGTTACAAAATTTTGAGATTTTAAAAATCAAGTCTGCATTTTATCCCATCAGATAAAGCATAAAAAGAAGTTTAATTTGACACATAATTCACTTTCATATCTTCAGTATTAAGAAATTTATGGCCATTTTCATACTCGGAAATTAGCATCTTGTTCCCCATTGCTTTTCAATTGACTTAACTCAAAAGCTGTGATCTGGAACAGTTAAAAGCCCATAACTTTCTTAAAAATTAAGAGAACTCAATGAAATTTTCAGTTATTATAGATTGAAGCATTCTGAAACAAATATGAAACAATCTTACTTGGATGACCTGAAATTAAAGCATATAATTAGTTAGTTATCTAATTGTAGCTAATTACAAAATTCAATGAGTAGAGAACCATATAACCATATAACAATTACAGCACGGAAACAGGCCTTCTCGGCCCTTCCAGTCCGTGCCGAACATTTATTTTCCCCTAGTCCCATCTACCTGCACTCAGACCATACCCCTCCATTCCCTTCCCGTCCATATACCTATCCACTTTACTTTTAAATGTTAAAATCGCTCCTGCCTCCACCACTTCTGCAGGAAGATCATTCTACACAAATCTAAACATATTCCACAGATCTAAACATCTATCCATTTCTTAAGAAAAGATAAACTTTTTTAAAATTGCCTAAGTGTCCAAATAACATTCACACAATAATCCACAATATAACATAATTTTTAAATCTCATTTTCGTGAATTTATGGGCCAAATGGAAGGAATTTAGTGTTTAATGCCTGTAAATTAATGGCCATTTAAATCAACTAGCGAGTGGGTTTTAGTGGAATGCGGTGGATTGGAACGTTGCGGTTTGCGGTGAAGTCATTTTTTTTGTGTCCCCTTTTCGCAACATGAAAATGTGATTAAAGCCTTCCTAAAAACCAAGTTCTCATGTAAAAATAAACTGTGTAGCTTCTTTTATCGCCTACCTTAGGTCCGTTCCGCTGTCACCGTTCAGAGCTTTAGAAGATGATTTTGAAACTACTCTAGTTAATAAATAATCTAGCGTAGTTTAAAAATACCTTTATGAATGAAATGTCGGAGAGATTTCTCTTTAGCGACGAAATCGCCTGACATGGATCGATTTGGACTGCCTAGAAAAAATCGGCATTTTAAACCCGCCCCCCTCTGAAAGGCGCCAAAGTCGCGCACAGGGGGAGCGGTAGAACTGCAGCACTACTAAAGGTAGCTATTGTAACATACCTACTATATACACTGCAGTTATGAACTATTTGCGGAAAGGTGTGATGCATAAATCTTCCTCAAAGTTTCAAAACATCTGCTGAGGAAATGTTGCGTTTGGATTTAATCGACGGGAGTTTGGTGTCTCATCCCCTCCTGGCCAAGACGTGGTGAATATTTGTAACATCCGACCCAGATGTTGTCGTCAGCCACCCGTCTATATGCAACTCTTTTCTCCAGCTTTCCACAGGTTCTGACTGAGCTTCTGAGAAGACCTGTGGCTCTCAATATGTCAGAACATTGAGGCAAGATTCATGGAATCATAGGGTGTGGAAACAGGCCATTCGGCCCAACTTGCCCATACCGACCGACATGTCCCAGCTACACTTGCCTGCACTTGGCCCACAACCCTCTAAACCTATCCCATCCATGTATCTGTCTAATTGCTTTTTAAACTTTGCGATAGTCCCTCCCTCAGCTACCAAAGAGATTATGATTTTAGTCATAGAGACATGGGGCTATACAGCATGGAAACTGGCCCATCAACCCAACCACGTTGACATTCTATTGTGGTTATTAACAATTAATTTTTGTTTGCTATATATTATGTATGTGTACTGTGTTTACAGGCCTGTTCTGCTGCAAGTAAGAATTTCATTGTTCTGTTGCCGGTATATATGACTTAAGGGCCTGTCCCAATTGGGCGTCATTTGCACGTCACGCAGGTGGCGCGCGAAGATTTTGTGAATCCCAAAATTCTGGTGCGCCGCGCGTCACTGCCTACGCCACGACGCGCCATGCTCGCATAATGCACGCCATGCGCACATCACATGCGCATCACGACGCGCGAGTCTTGCGTCATGACACGTAAATTATGTCGCGCAAATTACGCCCAAGTGGGACAGGCCCTTCATTAAACACTCTTGACACCCCTCACACCCTCCAATCCATATATCTGTCCAAAAGTCTTTGGATAGCCATAATTTTATCTGCTTCTCCAGCTGGTGGCTCATACAGACTGCCCTCAGAGTGAAATTGTTGTCGCCGAGGTCCCTATTAAATCTCTCCCCTTTTACCTTGAGCCCACAGCCTCCAGCTTTAAAACCTTCCACCCTGCGAAAAATAGTTTTTTAAAATTTTCTTTAAATTTGTTTTAATTTTTTTTTAAATGTTTAAAGAAATTTATTAGAGGTACAATAAATGTCATCAGTGTGCATCCCGTATATATTATTACAACCATTGTACCCCTTATTTTTAAAGCTATTAAAAAGAATAGAAACAGAGAGAATAGAGAAAGTGAGAGAGAATTGTGAAGGTGAAAAAGCGTGACAAAAGGAAAGAAGAAAGATCCCTTAGTCGAAGAGTAAAGGGCCTTTCCTACAAGCATGCAACTCTATGCGATGAACGCCATCAAACTAGAAGCGGGGGCCGCGCGGAGGTCGGGTGATCCCTTGTACAGGACCGTTCCCACCAGCATGCGCCTGCATGCAGCAAGCGCAACCAAACCGTCATTGAGGGCCGCGCGGAGGTCAGGTGAGTGGCGCAACGCGGCGCAAAGTGAGGCGAACTTGGAGCAAAATCTAAGGTAAGTTCGCCAGGACAGAGAGGGGCACACAGAGAGGGGCACAGAGGCACACACACACAGAGGGCCACGGAGCCACACACATAGAGGGTCACGGAGGCACCTACAGATAGGTTCACGGAGGCACGATGTTGAGGCGGTGTGTAATGCGTCGAGGCGACTGCGAGCCGACAAGCCATTGCCGCGCGGAATTTATGAACATAGTCAGTTTTTCGGAGCCCCGCGCGGTGTCGGCACGAACTCCGCACAATTCCGCACGGCTCCGGCGATCGAAGTGGGACCGGCCCCGCGACGCCGGACGGCTCAAGCGACCACGTTAGGTCGCGCTAATCGCATAGAGTTGCATGTTGGTGGGACAGGCCCTTTAGAGAAAGGAAAATAAGAGATAGACCCAAAAGACTCTGAACGTTCACTGTTCCGTCCAAGGCAGTCGGCAAATTCCACCGGAAGGATTATGTGAGTCCTAAAGAGATCATATTGTTGGAAATGTTACCCTGAGGTTGTGCCATCAGTGCCTCTAGATTGCCTGTTGGGGAGAATACAAAAGATCTGGTACATTCTTGGAAGAAGAGCAAGATGTTAGTTGTCCTGGTGTTCTGGCCAACTACTGCGAGGAATGATCAGTCGTCCCTGTTGTAGCTCCATGCAAATGGACTGCCAGGTTTATTTCTGTACATAAGAGTGACACAATTTTGAGTAGTAATTCTTCGTTAATCAAAGTGCTTTAAAAGATCCTGAGAAAGCTATAAAGCATTGCTGTATATAAATACATGTACGTCTTCTAATGAATGAAGAGCATGGATTAAATGGGTTTTTTCTCTTCATTTATTTTGTGTCCTGTAGAGGGTTTGTTTTTAGTGCGACATCTTCAACCAAACTTCAATACGTGGCATCTGAAATTATTTAAAAGCAGGCAATATAAAAGCATCCCCAGTTGCTAAAATGCAAAAACAAAATCAATTTAATTTCACTTTGAAATGACTACTTAAGAAAAAGGCACTTGTGCTTTGATTCTTTGGCGATGGAAGGAGGATATTGCCGGGTATAGTGTCTTCAGCTGTACCATCCTGCTATCACAGACTTGTTTTGTCCCCATTGAAACTAGACGCAGCGGCAGGCCGAGTAGAGATGCTGTCAGTGTGGAGTTTGCACGTTCTCCCTGCGACTCTGTGGGTTTTCCCCTGGTGCTCCAGTTTCCTCCCACGTCACGAAAACCTGGATTGACGGGTTAATTGACAATGGTGGTTGACCCTAGTGTGATGATAAGTCGAAGGATCTGAGGAGAAGTTGATGGGAATGTGTAGCAATGTTACAAAATTTTGAGATTTTAAAAATCAAGTCTGCAATTTATCCCATCAGATAAAGCATAAAAAGAAGTTTAATTTGACACCTAATTTACTTTCATATCTTCAGTATTAAGAAATTTATGGCCATTTTCATACTCGGAAATGAGCATCTTGCTTCCCATTGCCTTTCAATTGACTTAACTCAAAAGCTGTGATCTGGAAAAGTTAAAAGTCCATAACATTCTTAAAAATTAAGAGAACTCAATGAAATTTTCAGTTATTATAGATTGAAGCATTCTGAAACAAATATGAAACAATCTTACTTGGATTACCTGAAATTAAAGCATATAATTAGTTAGTTATCTAATTGTAGCTAATTACAAAATTCAATGAGTAGATCTAAACATCTATCCATTTCTTAAGAAAAGATAAACTTTTTTAAAATTGCCTAAGTGTCCAAATAACATTCACACAATAATCCACAATATAACATAATTTTTAAATCTAATTTTCATGAATGTCTGGGCCAAATGGAAGGAATTTAGTGTTTTATGCCTGTAAATTAACGGCCATTTAAATCAACTAGCGAGTGGGTTTTAGTGGAATGCGGTGGATTGGAACGTTGCGGTTAGCGGTGAAGTCGGGGGGAAAAATACTGGGGGTTCATACATTTTTTGGGGACCCCATTTCGCAACATAAAAATATTATTAATGCCTCCCGAAAAACCAACTTTTAATATAAAAATAAAGTATTTACCTTTTTTTCTCCCCTACGGAAAATGCTTCCGGTTGTCTGCGCTCACGGCTTTTGAAGGTGATTTTTAAATTACTCTAGTTAATAAATAATGTAGAGTAATTTAAAAATACCACCATTCATGAAATGTCGGAGCGATTTTTCTTCAGCAACCAAATCGCCCGACATTGATCGATTTGTCCTGCCTGTTGAAAAACGGCACTTTAAGCCCGCCCCCCTCTGCAAGGCGCGAAAGTCACGCACACGGGGAGCGGCAGAAGTGCAGCGCCGGTAAAGGTAAGTTTTGTAACATACCTAGAATGTGTGTGGTGTTCGATGGCTATCTCAGCAATGAAATACTATTGACTATATCTTACACTAGCATGGACTTGTTTTTCTCATTACATTTTTCACGAGTCTTGTTTTTTCACAGTCTTTTTCTATTAAATAATTTAGGTCTCTGTGTGTAGTCTAAGTTGATGTGCCTGTGATGCTGCTGCAAGGAAGATTTCCATGGACCTCACTGTAATTGTGCACATGGCAATAATCTCACATTGACTTGAGTAAAATAGGCGATTAATGTAACAATGAATGCCGTGGGCTCCGTGAGTGGATGAGCCTATATTTCTATGACTCCAGATACCGGGCGGTATTCAGTGAGTGTTCCCAGTGGGAATGTGTGGGAGTCACACCGATATATCCTGCTGCCACCATCCAACAACACATGGGCATGCGTAGGAAGGAACTGCAGATGCTGGTTTACACCGAAGATAGACCCACAGAAGGAATGGGTGACGTTTCGGATCGAGACCCTTCTACAGACTGGTGCACACAAGGGTAAACCTTTCTCAGCAGGTTCCATTCATGGAACAACAGCCAGGACCTACCCCAGGTGCTGACATTTCCAGAGCAGAAAAAAATCAACAGTGCGTGTAGCAAGACCAAGACCAAACGTTGAGCAACTGTGAACAATCAAGAATTTATTTCCAATTATAAAGTTGTCAAAATCTCTACACATGGGCGATTCAATAAAAAGATGAGGTCAAAATATCAAATAGAATTAGAATGGACAGTTCCTTCTTAAATATTGTGCAAACAAATTCTTGTTTTGCAAATTGTAATATGTGTCATCGTTTATACATTTCTAGCATTGTGCAAATGTACGTCCTAGTTTCTTCAGCACTTCACACGGACTGGGGTCCAGTAATGTGATGAAGCACGTCAATTACAGTGTAATGCGGAAATAATGAAAAAACAATTTTATTCAAATCCACATTTGCCCAGAACACATTGTGAAACACATAGTTCATTTATTTTACTGTGAGGATATTGCACACGCATCACATTTCATTAGATTGTTGCCCATATATTTAAATATGTTGTGCTGTAAAGCATTGCCATTGATCTTACTCCACTGCTGTCTTCGAGCATTTAGCACAAGATCGGGCCGGACGGTGGCACAGCGGTAGAGTTGCCGCGTTACAACCCTTACAGCGCCAGAGGCACGGGTTCGATCCCGACTACGGGCGCTGTCTGTACCGAGTTTGTACATTCGCCCCGTGACCTGCGTGGGTTTACTCCGAGATCTTTGGTTTCGCCCCATGCTTCAAAGACGTACAAGTTTGTAGGTTAATTGGCTTGGTATAAATGTAAATTAGCCCTAGTAGACACAGAATGCTGGAACACTGTAACTCAGCGAGTCAGGCAGCATCTCTGGAGAGAAGGAATGGTGACGTTTCGGGTCGAGACCCTTCCTCAGTAAATTAGTGACTTAGTAATTTGGTAAATTAGCCCCAGAGTGTATAAATTAATGTAAGTGTGCGGGGATTGCTGGTCGGCACAGACTCGGTGGGCCGAAGGGCCTGTTTCCACTCTATCTCTAAACTAAACAAATGAGAAGTGTGTAGGGAGGAACTGCAGATGCTGCTTTAAACCAAAGGTAGACACAAAAAGCTGGAGTAACTCAGTGGGTCAGTCAGCACTTCTGGAGAAAAGGAATAGGAGACGTCACCTGTGCCACATTACGGGAGACCCACATGAAGTATCGTGTGGCGAGGGTCAAGGTAAAAAAGTCTCAGTCGAGCTTGAACCAGAGCACATAGGATTAAGGTGAGAGGGGAGAGAGGGGCAATGTTTTCACTCAGGGGACAGTGTTTTATGGAACAACCTGCCAGAGGAGGTGGTTGGGGCAGATACTGTAACAGGCATTTAAAAGATATTTGGAAAGGTGTATGTAGAGCAAAGATTGATAGTGATATGGCCCAGAAGCAGGCGAATGGGAACAGCTTAGATAAAGCATCTTTGTCGACATGGACAATTTGGACCAAAGGGCCTGTTTCTATATTAGCTAGCCAGCCCTCCATTGGGGTACCGACTGCTATATTATCAGAGATGGCATCATTCGAGGAGTAAGAGTGAACTCCATGGAATAACATCCTTGTGCTTCATCATGCTGCCTTTTGGGTCATCAATATCCGCCTTGGAGACTGGACACAGGTCCCTAATTACACCCCCATTCAAAACAAAATGGTATTAACGTTTCCATAAGAAGTCAGAAGTCATTCACACCATCCGTTCTCCCCACCAGATTGTTGTTATCAGCGTCCCTGTTGATCTGCCTGACATGCTACTTCCATTGTAACAAGCATCCTCTAATGTAACAGTTAAAGATCAGCATAGCGTTTTAAAGCGAGTGTAAAAGGAGTCTGGCAGCATGTATGAGGCAATAATTCAACTCTGCGGAATCTTGATGGTCGTAAACCGCTCGAGTTTTGTTTTTATGGCATCGTGAGATGCTGGACAGCAATATTTCCCATTAAAGGCTGCCAACCATCTCATTTTCTCTCGTTTATTTCATTGTTAAGTATGGTGTACATTGATGGCAATTCAGATCTCTCGTTGGGCTAGCCTCGGGGATTAACTTTGTAAAAAATAGTAAGTATCCAACAGAGATGAGGAATGGTTTTCATGGAATGCCAAGGGTTTATTTAATAGCACTTGGAGCAATTATGAAGGGTCATCACAAACTCATATTTTTTCCTTTTATGCGTTTTGTTTGGTTCAATATTGGTTTGGTGGCAGTTAATATTTCTGGAGAGGAACTCATCCGTTACTTCCTTGACAGGCTTGAGAATGTTCATTGTGTCGGTTCTGTTGTCGAATTTTCCCGTGCGTTTCAATTTGCATAATGCAAATATGTAAATCATATTTTAATGTCATTAATATGGTCTGATCACAAGAAAGATTAATCAGCGGTTAATGATTGGCTGTCGCTCTTGAATTAATGGAAATGCAGTTTGTCTTTGAAATCACTGCACACTTCCTTTGTTGTTAATTAACCCAGAGTATTAATTTTTTAAAACAGGAATCTCAGCCTATTAAGGAGAATGACTCTTCCCTTCAACGTTTCTGTCAAAATCCGCTCAATTCCCTCCAAAAGAAAAAAAAAAAAATCACAGTCCATAAATTTCCAAACCTCGGGATGATTGAGTACCGAAGAATTGATCAATTAATTATTTCAATCCTTAAGCACAATCCCCATAATAATTAATCATAGTGAATATAACAAATATTTCTAAATTTCTCTGAGTGCAGGTAAATGGGATTAGTACATGCAATCTGTCACGAACATGGTGGGCCTGATTCTGTGTTTTATTGCCCTCAACCACTTCTCGTTCATCTACATTCTGCTGCGTTAGCTTTGCAGACTTTCGGACGGGTTGGAACATCTTCGACCCAGGAAGTGATTATTTATCAGCTTGAGTCTTCAGGCTGTCCAGCGACAGCGTACAGGTTAGGAAGTGGCGCTGAAGATAAAGAGATTATAAGCCAAGCCGACTCAGACAAAAACACAAAGTGCTCGGAGTAACTCAGTGGGTCACGCAACATCTCTGGGGATGATAGACACAAAATGCTGGAGTCATTTGGTGGGACAGGCAACATCTCTGGAGAGAAGGAATGGGTGATGTTTTGCGTCGAGACCCTTCTTCAGACAGACGGATGTTACATTCTGGATGGATAAGAGAATTTAACCTGGACTTGCAGAGAATTTCAGTGGGAGGCAATCGGAGTGCTGTAGTCTCCATTTTATAAGATAGGGAAGGATTGAGGAAAGGTGCGTGAGGGTAAAAGAGATCTGAGCGTGACTCCAGCTCTCTGAGATTCACCTGTTGGGAGAGGTACGTTGTTTGCGGAGTGGAAACCTGCCTGTGAACTATCTGGTCAGCTAGGATTGATGGGAAGAAGTTGATCCTTTTTGCATGCGAGATTCCAAACTAAAGTCCTCAATGTAAGATGGTTCGGGATGAATCCAGAAGACGTTGGTTCACCCAGAATGTAGTGAGACTATGAAAGTTGACACCATTAAAAGTAGTTAACACAAAAATCATGTGTTTATTTCAACTGAAGCTGGATAAATACATGGGGGGGGGGGAAGAGCAGAAGGAAATGTTGACAAGTGAATGAAGAGAGGCGGGAGAAACACCTGGTGGGTGGTCTATCACCGATCATCACCCATCCACGTCCTCCAGACATGCTGCCGGAGTGACTCCAGAACTTTGTGTCCTTCCATATGCTTCCCTCCTAGTCACTACTCGGTGTGGTTTAGAGATGCAGCATTGAAACAGGCCCTTTGGCCCATCGAGTCCACACCAACCATCCGTCACCTATTCGCACTAGTTCTATCTTAGCCCCCTTTTAAATCCATGCCACACACTACGGGCGGCACAGTGGCGCAGCAGTAGAGTTGCTGCCTTGCAGCGCCCAGAGTCAATCCTGACTACGGGTGTAGACAAAGGTGCTGGAGAAACTCAGCTGGTGCGGCAGCATCTATAGAGCGAAGGAAATAGGCAACATTTCGGGCCAAAACCCTTCTTAAGACTGCGGGTGCCATCTGTACGGAGTTTGTATGTTCTCCCCGTGACAGCATGGGTTTTCTCTGGGTGATCCGGTTTCCTCCCACATTCCAAAGACGTACAGGTTTGCAGGTTATTTGGCTACAGTTTAAAAAAATGTATATTGTCCCCTTGTGCAGGATAATGGTAGTGAAGGGGTGATTGCTGGTCGGTGCTGAGTCAGTGGGCTAAAGTGCTTGTTTTGACACTTTATCTCTAAAGTCTAAAGTAAAGTACACATTAGGGGCAATTATACAGAGGCCAGTTAACCTACGACCCCACACAGCCTTGGGAATGGGAGGAAACCAGAGCACCCAGAGAATGCCCACACAGTTGTAGAGAGAATGTGCAAACTCCACTCAGACAGCTCCCAAGGTCAGGATTGAACCCGGATCTCTGGCACGGTAAGCCAGACGTTGGTTACATGTGCAGAATTAATTTTCCCTATATGATGGGTTCTGTTGGCATTTGGCAGAGTAAGTTTAAGAAATAGGAGCAGCAGGAGTCCTATCTGCCCTTAATCCTACTGTTCCACCATTCAATTATTGACTGACCATCTACTTTAGTTCCACCTTTCTCCCCCACCCATAATAAACCATAATAAACAGCAAAAAGTTCAAGAAATTTAAAATTAATTAAACAAGTACAGGGTCTTGGTGAGACCACACCTGGAGAATTGCGTACAGTTTTGGTCTCCAAATCTGAGGAAAGACATTCTTGCCATAGAGGGGGTTCAGAGAAGGTTCACCAGAGTGATTCCTGGGATGTCGGGACTTTCATATGTAGAAAGACTGGATGCAGGAAGATCGTTCCCGATGTTGGGGGAGTCCAGAACAAGGGGTCAGAGTCTAAGGATAAGGGGGAATTCCTTTAGGACCGAGATGAGGAAAACATTCTTTATACAGAGAGTGGTGAGTCTCTGGAATTCCCTGCCACATAAGGTCGTTGAGGCCTGTTCATTGGCTATATTCAAGAGGGAGTTGGATGTGGCTCTTGTGGCTAAAGGGATCAGGGGGTATGGAGAGAAGGCAGGTACAGGATACTGAGTTGGATGATCAGCCATGATCATATTGAATGGCGGTGCAGGCTCGAAGGGCCGAATGGCCTACTCCTGCACCTATTTTTTTATGTTCTATGTTTCTAAGTATATATAGATATATATAGAATCTCCAAACATTGTTTTTTGTCTTTGCACTATATATATGTCAGCAAAAGGTTCAAGTAAGTAAGTAAGTTTATTGGCCAAGTATTCACATACAAGGAATTTGCCTTGGTGCTCCGCCCACCAGAAAATTGAAATAAAATATATATTTTTTTCATATATCAAACTTTTTGCTGATATATATAGTGCAAAGACAAAAACAATGTTTGGACATTAGTTGGAGATATAGCATTCAATAGCCTGTTGGTTGTTGGGAAGAATATACATTAATTTTCAGGCTCCTATACATTCTTCCCAAAGACAAGAATGAAACGAGAGTTAGTGTGGCCAGGTTAATGTGGGTCCCTGATGATGCTGGCTGCCTTGTTGAGGCAGCGCCTCCTGTAGATGTTTCTGCTCATGTCAGTCCTATAATGGACAACCCTTTGCCTCAGCCAGGACAGGCAGCATCTCTGGAGAGAGGGAATTGGTGACATTTCGTGTCGAGACTCTTCTTCAGTATTTTGTGTCTATCTTCAGTTTCAATCAGCATCTGCAGTTCCTTCCCACACCTTTACCTTAGACTATTGCGCCTTGATTTAGTTTATTGTCGTGTGTATCGTGGCACAGTGCAAAGCTTTTTTGTTGCGTGCTATCCAGTCAGCGGAAAGACTATACATGATTATATTCAAACCTTGTTCTTGTTTCTATGGACAGAGGAAACAGTCACCCCATCTAACCCTTAAGAAAGATAGACACAAAATGCGGGAGTAACTCAGCGGGACAGGCAACATCTCTGTCGAAAAGGAATGGGTGACATTTCGGGTCGAGACCCTGAGTCTGAAGAAGGAGTCTCGACCCGAAACATCACCCATTCCTTTTCTCCAGAGATGCTGCCTGTCCCTCTAAGTTACTCCAGCATTTTGTGTCTATCTTGGATTTAAATCAGCCTCTGCAGTTCTTTCCTGCACAAACCCTTAAAAAATATGTGTTTCAGTGGAGATAGAATCTGTAGAATTTGTTCATCACCCATTTTTCTATGAATACATTGCCTGAGGCTTGAGTAAAGCATTAACACTTCATGCATTTGTATGAAATGGCTTTCTCCTCTGTTTGAACAGTGATGTTAACACATTTATTTTAAATGGCTAGCAAAACAACTCATTCCAAAGGCACCCAGATATTTTTATGCTTAGCTGCACAGGGTAATCTCAAAAGAGTCAGTGTGTGGAAGGAGTCTATTTGGCCCATCGAAGTCTGTACCAGCTCCACGTTAGAATGGTCCATCTAGTCCCATTGGCTCTCCTCCCCAAAACCGGGCAATTTCACCCTGGTCATTGCCTCTTCTCCCCTCTCCCATCAGGTAATGATATAAGAGCTTGAAGGCACATACCTCCAGATTCAGGAGTTGCCTCTTCCCCTCAGTTACGGGTCAACTGAACGGTCTTCCCAGAAGCTTGGTCCCGATCTCCCAATCTACCTGATTATAGACTTTGTTGTTTTTTAAAATCTGCATGTTCTCCGTAACTGTAATGTTATAATACTGCATCACTGTGTTCTGCACTCTGGAATTTTCTCTTTGTGATTGTGTAACACCTGATTTTATAATTTGACTGCATAGCATGGAAACAAAATTTATCATTGAATCTCGGCGCACGTAACAATAATGAACCATTACCAGTAACAACTTGTTTAAGACGGAACTGCAGATGCTGGAAAATCGAAGGGAGACAAAAATGCAGGAGAAACTCAGCGGGTTTCTCCAGCATTTTTGCCTACCAGTAACAACTTCTTTGCTCTCAATACCAAGACAGTTTCCTTTAAATTGGTGCAGTTGAGTTTCGGGTCGACACCCTTCTTCAGACTGATCAGTCATCACAGAGATATATTTATGTTACACGTAATCATTAACATGAACCGAGACACGGGTTCTCTGCCACAGAAGGCAGTGGAGGCCAATTCACTGGATGTTTTCAAGAGAGCGTTGGATATATTTCTTAGGGCCACCTTGCCAATGTTACTGCAGCTTGATTGGATGAGTTCCTTCGCTGTGTTTCTGGAGCAATGGCCACAGATGGCATTACATGGAATGAGGAAAATCTTTTTCACCCAGAGCGTTGTGGAATTCTCGGCAGTGGAGGGCAATTCACTGGATGTTTTTAAGAAGAGTTAGATTTAGCTCTTGGAGTTAACGGAATCAAGGGATATGGGGAGAAAGCAGGAACGGCGTACTTATTTTGGATGATCAGCCATGAACAAATTGCATGGCGGTGCTGGCACGAAGGGCCAAATGGCCTAATCCTGCACCCATTTCCTATGTTTCTAGTACTAGTATATAACAATGAGCTTTAGCCATCTTCGCCTCTTTGTTTTGCGACTTGTTGCAGTGAAACTTTCTTTGCTCGGTAGGTTTGCAATGGACAAGGACACTGGCAAGATAACGCTGATCCGGAGCCTGGACTTTGAGACCACGCGGCGGTACACGTTAACCCTGATAGCGAGAGATGGCGGGGGAGAGGAGAGCACGGGCCGGCTGCGCGTCAACGTGTTGGATGTCAACGACAACGTCCCCACCTTCCAGAAGGAGACCTACCTGGGAACGATTCGAGAGAACGAGGCGGCCCCAGTGCAGGTGGTCCGTGTGCGGGTGAGTACGCTGGTCACGCTGGATTCACTGACTTCACACAGCCCCTTCACGCCCCACCGTCCAAGGAGCTCCTGATGGGATTCGGCCCCATCCCCTCCCATGCAATGGGACACCGCGACAGCTGATGGCTCTGACGCTGGGCTTCCGTGTGTGTGGGCATTTGCTGCGGCTCGGCCGAGCTTTGCAAACATCCTCGTCCCATCTCATCCAAGTTCCAAATACCGACCCCTCCCCCACCTCCCAAATCACTGTCAACAAGCGAGAAAAAAACATGCTGGTTTACCCCGAAGCTCGGCCAAAATGCTGGAGTAACTCAGCGGGTCAGGCAGCATCTCTGGAGAAAAGCAATAGGTGACATTTTGGCTTGAGCCCCTTTCTCAGATTGTCACTGTGCTACCGTCATGCTTCTAGCCTGACTCCTGAGGAAGGGAGGGTTACACAAAAGGCTGGAGAAACTCAGCGGGTGCAGCAGCATCTCAGGAGCGAAGGAGATGGGCAACGTTTCGGGTCGAGACCCTTCTTCAGGCTGGTCAGGGATCAGGGAAACGAGAGATATAAACAGTGATGTGGAGAGATAAAGAACAATGAATGAAAGATATGCAAAAACGTATCGATGATAAAGGAAACAGGCCATTGTAAGCTGTTTGTAGTGTGAAAATGAGAAGCTAGTGCGACACGGGTGGGAGAGAGATAGAGAGAGAAGGAATGCCAGGGCCCGAGGGCTGAGGGAGAGGTGGGAAGGGGAGGAGGCAGCAAGGGTTAACAGAATTGAGAAAATTCAATGTTTAAGCCCAGAGGATGCAGACTCCCCAAGCGGAATATGAGGTGCCGTTCCTCCAACTTGCGGTGTTGCTCACTCTGGCCATGGAGGAGGCCCAGGACCGTGAGGTCGGATACGGAATGGGAGGGGGAGTTGAAGTGCTGAGCCAGGGACCTTTATGTCTGAGAAAGGGACTCGACCCAAAATGGCATCTACTCCTTCTGTCTTTAATAAAAACACAGCGCCATAAACCAATTCCTATTGAATGATATATCATGGAAATATGCCCTTCTGCCCTTCGAGGCTGATCTGTCTCTTCCTCCTAACCCCATTCTCCTGCCTTCTTCCCATAACCACTGAACACTGGCAACGCTGAAAGAAAGGGGGGTCCATGCTTGCCATGGGAGTGACCAAGGATTGCCACAGTTCGAGCAATCCCATGTTAGATCCCACTGTGACCATGGAATCCCTTCCCCAGCCTCCGTTCATGCACTGAACACATGGGTTAATGTACCTATCAGCAGATTAGATCTATCCATGGAATTAAACCATCGTTCATTTCTGTAATATTCCTCCAAGCTTCACGATAAAGTCTCTAACATACGATCCATTGTTTGATAGAATCTTTCCCTGTTAGAATATGACTTGATTCACTAAGACTTGTATTACCGACGCTTGTGAAAGAATAGTATCAGTCATTGCAATCTACCCTCCAAATTACTCTTTTTTGAATGGGTGTCCACTGAATTTGTGAGCAGCTCTAGGGCTACAATGGAGATTACACGGGGTCCCTACATCAGCCAGTGTGTGTGTTTCACTGAAGGTCAGATGAACCAGGCCATGGCCAAGAGACAAATCATCTTCTCATCCAGGAGCACTGATTGAAGTGGAGGTCCTCGGTCATTAATAACCCTCTTTCTGGACAATGAGCCAAGCTATATCGCACGCGAGATATCCCATGCAAACATTCTGCTTTATTATAATTATTTTGAAAATCTTCCTGATTGATGTTGGACCTTCTGAGTTTAGTTCAGAGATACAGCGTGGAAACATGCCCCTCAGCCCACTTGAGCCCACACCGTCCAGCAATCACCCGTACATTAATTAGTTCTATACTACACACTAGCAACAATTTACTGAAGCCAAATAGCCAACAATCAGTCTATGAAAGTACATCAGTCTATGAAAGTAAGCATGCAGGTACAGCAGGCAGAGAAGAAAGCGAATGGCATCTTGGCCTTTATAACAAGAGGAATCGAATATAGGAGCAAAGATGTCCTTCTGCAGTTGTACAGAGCTCTAGTGACACCACACCTGGAGTATTGTGTGCAGTTTTGGTCCCCTCATTTGAGGAAGGACATTCTTGCTATTGAAGGAGTGCAGCGTAGGTTTACGAGGTTAATTCCTGGGATGGCGGGACTGTCGTATGATGAGAGAATGGAGTGCTGGGCTTGTACACTCTGGAGTTTAGAAAGATGAGAGGGGATATCATTGAAACATATAAGATTGTTAAGGGCTCGGACACGCTAGAGGCAGGAAACATGTTCCCGATGTTGGGGGAGTCCAGTACCGGGGGCCACAGTTTAAAAATAAGGAGTAAGCCATTTAGAACGGAGGTGAGGAAACACTTTTTCTCACAGAGTGTTGAGTCTGTGGAATTCTCTGCCTCAGAGGGCGGTGAAGGCAGGTTCTCTAGATGCTTTCAAGAGAGAGCTAGATAGGGCTCTTAAAAATAACAAGAGTCAGGGGATATGGGGAGAAGGCAGGAACGGGGTACTGATTGGGGGTGATCAGCCATGATCACGTTGAATGGCAGTGCTGGCTCGAAGGGCAAAATGGCCTTCTCCTGCACCTATTGTCTATTGTCTATAACAAACCTGCACGCCTTTAGAATGTGCGAGGAAATCTGAGCACCCAGAGAAAACCCACGTGGTCAAGGGGAGAACGTAAAACTCCGAACAGACAGCACCCATGGTCAGGATCGAACCCGGGTCTCTGCCGCTGTAAGGCAGCAACTCCACTGCTGCGCCATCGTGCCGCTCACAAAAAGAGGGTGCGGTGTAACTCCCGAGGGAGCTGTTTCTCCTGAAGATTGGCACCCTTGACATTGTAATGGACGGCCTGTTAAATGCCTCTTGAAGAACAGTGCTCTCTTTACAAAAGAAAACTATCTTTTTTTTTAATGTACATGATGAGGAGAACTCCCTTTTACCCACTGTCTACAGCGGTGGTCAAAGGGGTCACGGTTCACATGTCTTTTGGCAATTACTTTAATTTGTGTTTTAATGAATCAGTTAGTGCCTCACTTAAGGAGCCAGGCGAAACGTGCATCTTCTCATTAATGTCAGCGATAATGATCTCTATGCCCATGTTGAGAGGCCAGCTCTACAGTTTTAAACCTCGCTGCTTTTATTCAAACATTTATTGCAAAATAAATCATCATTTTTTAAATGTTAAGTCATCCAAGATCTGGTAATGTTTTATGAAGAGATGTTCTTTTAAATATCTATAACTACTTATTCTCCCGTGTGTTATAATTAGACCCATTGTGCCTTGATGGTGCCTAATTGTGTCATCCTTCTCCCTGAAGAGAAATGCTAATGATTATCAGATACATTTCATTTGCACCAGGTGATTATATTCATCACCTTGCCAATGTTAGTACAGCTTGATTGGATGAGTTCCTTCACTTTGTTTCTGGAGCAATGGCCACAGATGGCCATTACATGGAGTGAGGAAAAGCCTTTTCACCCAGAGATCTGTGGAATTCTCCGCCGCAGAGGGCAGTGGAGGCCAATTCACTGGATGCTTTCAAGAGAGAGTTTGATTTAGCTCTCGGGGTTAACGGAATCAAGGGATGTGGGGAGAAAGCAGGAACGGGGTACTGATTTTGGATGATCAGCCATGATGATCTACCATGGTCTGTGGAATTCTCTGCCTCAGAGGGTGGTGGAGGCAGGTTCTCCGGATGCTTTCAAGAGAGAGCTAGACAGGGCTCTTAAAAATAGCAGAGTCGGGATATGGGGAGAAGGCGGGAACGAGGTACTGATTGTGGATGATCAGCCATGATCACATTGAATGGTGGTGCTGGCCCGAAGGGCTGAATGGCCTACTCCTGCACCTATTGTCTATTGTCCCTGTGATCTTGTGATATTTTCTCTGGGTGCTCCGGTTTCCTGCTGAAGACGGCACAGATTTATAGGTTAATTGGCTTCTGTAAATTGCCACTAGTGTGTAGGATAGTGTGCGGATGATTGTTGGTCGGTGCGGACTTGGTGGGCCGAGGGGCTGTCTCTCTGGCTTGGCTCTGGGTTTGCCCCCTCGATTGGGCTTCGGTCCCTTCCCTTCACCCCCAACACACGAAGGGTCGGGGAGATGGAAGGTCAGGACATTGGTGAAAAAGTGGAAGGCCAGAAGTGAGTGTGACGGATATGTGTGTGTTTGTGCGTGCGTGCGTGCACAGTCAGAGTGCCTCTGCGTGTGGTTAGTGTGAGTCTCAATGTGTATGCGTGCATGCGTGCATGTATGGTCTATGCAGCCAAACCCAAACTCCAGTTACCCCTTGCATCCCCCTCACTCCACCCCTCCACCACCCAAGTCGTACTAGCTTCAAAGTCGTCTTGTTGAGTCTCATTATCTGTACTCTTTGTCACCTAGATCACAGCTAACAGTGGCCTGTTTCTTTTATCATCGTTACTTTTTTGCACATATTTCATTCATTTGTTCTACATCTCTCTGTATCACCGTCTATATCTCTCCTTTCCCTTTCCCCGACTCTCAGTCTGAGGAAGGGTCTCGTCCCGAAATGTCACCTATCCCTTTTCTCCAGCCATGCTGTCTGACCCGCTGAGTTACTCCAGCTTTTTGTGGCTAACCTCAGTCAGACCTTGTAGGATCGACAATGTGTGGCAGCAGCTATGTAATGCCCTCTCCACACTGACTGTGTCTTACACCCCTCGGCAGGGAAATCATTCCCAGCACTGTCTGTACTTGTGTCTACACTTTTAGCTCGAGCTGTCTGTTTGATGAAAGGTAGCAAGTTCTACCTCTTTGGTTGCCGACACTAAGATTGTAGCCCTTTAATTACAAGCCTCCACCTTTATCTGTGCACTCTCTCTGTGATAAAGCAAGACTGACTGCTCCTTAATTACTTGTATTTTCTTTAAAGAAAAGCTATTTACTGCACTGTCGGGTTCTCCAAATCTACTGTCATTTTGGTCATTGAGTTTGATTAAGATGTGATTGTGATGCTAATGGAATTGACAGTGTGTTGATTGTGTGGCAGTTTAATTTATTGGAGCCAAAAAGGAAAGCAGGTGAAAGCATTCTGTGTTACATCTGAAGTACTTTTAAAATATAAGATGTGACCTGTGAAACTGATGGGAAAGCCAGGAGAGGGAATGTCACCTGAAAGGGTCATCGTCTCGGCAAACCTCTGCTTTCACATCTTTACACACGCCCTGACCTCTTGAGTGCTGCTGTTGCAGATTACAATGCCACTGGAAATATTGCAGACTGGAGAACAGGAGGAGGCCATTCAGCCCATCGATATTCTTTCAGTTATATCAAATAAGCCAACATGTGAATTGGGAGCATTGTCTTAAAAATTAGCCTGTATGGGGATCTTGTCAATAAATACTTGTTCAGACAAAAGGATTGATGGAGCCAACATCAATATGTGAATTGAGCATGGGGGCAGGCCATTCGGCCCCTCTCTCCTGTTCCATAATTGATTATGACCACAGCTGGTCTGATTGTACTCTCATCTGCGTATTCTTGCCTACCTGGTGTAACCTGTCATCCCTTTCTTATCAAGAAGGGCGGAAGAGTGTCTCCCAGCTGAGTGTCTACCTCACTGTGACCTCGAGTGCTGCCTGTGTGGAGTTTGCACGTTCTCCCACGTTCGCTCCGGGTGCTCTGGGTTTCCACCCACATCCCGAAACACGGGTGTGTAGGTGAATTGGCCTCTTTAAAGTGCCCCTTGTGCTAATGAAAACGTGGGATGACATAGAACTAGTGTGAATGTGTGATCAGTGGCCAGCGTGGACTTGGTGAGCCAAACACCATGTTTCCTGGCTGCAATTTTAAATCAATTTCATTCATCAAAAAGGAAGGGTGACGTTTCGGCACGGGACCCTATTTCAGATCCCGGTCCCAACCCGAAACGTCACTCGTCCTTTTCCTCCAGAGATGCTGCCTGACCCCGCGCTGAGTTACTCCACCACTAAGTGTCTATTAATTTTTTTGGTTTGCACAAGTTTCAACTTTTAAGTTGTCATCCCCATCAGTTGCTGAATCATCTAACGTCCTTCTGTTGCACGCTTTCTTTCGCTTGAGTTTACCTCCTCACTCATGGCCGTCAGTATTTATTGTCCATCCCTAACTGTTCCTGACCTGAGGAAGTGCCAATGGTTCTGACCCATAAATCGGCCAGAGCGGGACAGAACAGTGTCCTCCTCTGCATCAAGGGCATTATTGAACAGGATGAGTTTCCAATGAAAATCTGCTGGTTTATTTAATTATCTAAATTTCTTGAACTTGCTACCATTACCTAGCTCCCATTGTGGATTTGAACCCAAGCCTCTGGGTCAATGTGTAGGAAGGAACTGCAGATGCTGGTTTACACCGAAGAGAGACACAAAATGCTGGAGTAACTCAGCGGGACAGGCTGCATCTCTGGAGAGAAGGAATGGGTGACATTACGGGTCGAGACCCTTCTTCTTGTATGAAGCTCAGGACCAATTGTCCCAAGACCTGGCTGCCAACTCCTTTTGGCTGTTGAATCTGGTTTTGAGTGCCAACAGCTGCCATGTGGGTGGAAGATTGCAACCTTCACGTGGTCCGCCCTAGTTTCGACTAATGCAGTCAACTCGACGTGCACAAACAGAAGATCAAATAGAACAAGTTGTCCAACAACTTTCGGCTGTGCACGCCACACGGAAGAAGAAGCAGCTGCCATGTGCACAGATGGCCATTGGATGAGGTGGTGTTACTCCTTGAGCTGGCGTTGGACTTCTTTGGAGCAATGTAGGAGGCCACATTGTCAATGTCTGCTTCATCCTCGGAAACATGCCAGAGGTTTCACTTCTGTCGCCCCGTGTTCTCTAATCATCCGTGTGTTTTTCTTTCTCTCGTCCCCCAGGTGATCGATGATGACTCCCCACCAAATAACCAGATCACCTACAGTATTTTCAACGCCTCCATTCTCAGCAACTCCTTTGATATCGGGGTGTCAGAAGGCTATGGAGGTAAGATGTCTTGCCGATGATTCAACGCCTCTCAGGCACAGGTTATGCAATCTGAGAGGTTGTGATAATGCTAATGGATGTGCGTGTGGGAGGGCGGGCGGGTGTAGCCCAGAACCAACTATGGGGGCTATAGGAATGAGCAGAAGCCAATCATTTAATTGTATCTTTGTTGTAAGTAATGGGCCTGTCCCACGTGGCGATTTTTTAGGTAACTGGCGGCGACTGTCACAGTCGCAGCAGTTCGCCGAAAAACCGGCGACAACCTACGTCATCCTGGCGACAACTACGACAGCACCTACGTCAAGAGAAGTCAAGCTACGCTCATTGGCGTCAAACCCACTTTGTCGCCAAAAAATTTCAACGTGTTGAAAATTTAGCAGCGACCAGAAAGACGCTACGACTTTACGATTTTTTGCGCGGAGGAGACTACTCCCGGCGACCACCGGCGACAAACCAGTCAGCTGTAGTTGCCTAAAAAATCGCCCATTAATGATGATGAAAAGGTCCCGGCTTATAATGTGTTGGAATGGGAATCTCGATGCCTTGACTCTTCCACCTTGGAAGATTGCTTGGATTCAGTTGCACGGACTTGCATTGAGGGTAAATGTGTCAGCAGTGGCTTGGTAGCTGGTGCTTTCACCACTCATTCAGGCGGTTGTGGGGTGAAGACCCATCTGGAATCATGAGCACCCTGCTCTGCGCTGAAACCCATTGCGTACTGTGGCAGTTTGACACTACTGGAGATGGCGTTGGTTAGGTGAGGTGCATGATGTGGTTCTCTTTGCCCTCTCCCTTCGACAGACAGAGATTCGGTTTTAGTTTTAGAGAAACAGCGTGGAAACAGGCCCTTCGGCCCACCAGGTTTGTGCCGACATGCGATCCCCGCACATTAACACACTAGGGACAATTTACAATTATGACAAGCCAATTGGCCTACAAATCTGTACGTGTTTGGAGCGTGGGAGGAAACCGGAGCTCCCGGAGAAAACACACACTGGTCGCTGAGAGAACATACAAAATCCGTACAGAAGGCACCCGTAGTCGGGATCAAACCTGGGTCCCTGGCGCTGTAAGGCAGGAACTCTACCTGTGATGATATCACATATCATCGAATATAGGAGCAAAGAGGATCGAATATAGGAGCAAAGAGGTCCCTCTGCAGTTGTACAGAGCCCTAGTGAGACCACACCTGGAGCATTGTGTGCAGGTTGAAAGGACATTCTTGCCATTGAGGGAGTGCAGCGTAGGTTTGCAAGGTTAATTCCCCAGACGAGGAAACACTTTTTCTCACAGAGATCGGTGAGTCTATGGAATTCTCTGCCTCAGAGGGCGGTGGAGGCCAGTTCTCTGGATGCTTTCAAGAGAGAGCTAGATAGGGCTCTTAAAAATAGGTAATCGGGGGATACGGGGAGAAAGCAGGAACGGGGTACTGATTGGGGATGATCAGCCATGATCACATTGAATGACGGTGCTGGGTTGAAGGGCCAAATGGCCTACTCCTGCACCTATTGTCTATCGTCTATTGATATTTTGAAGAAATCTGGGTGACTGTCCCGTAACACAGGCCATAATTTTCCCTCCATCTACATTTCTATCTGTTGCTGTTGCTGTTTATGGGAACGTTCCAAGCACAATCTATCAGCAATATTTCTGACACTACATCTGCGACTCCACTCCAGAAGTGATTCATTAGCTGTAGAATCCTTTGGAACGCCATGAAAGGAATGCAAGGGACAGAATAGAAACACAAGTCTCTCTGATCTCCGGCATTCTCTTGTCTGCTGCTGCTGCGTGCATGATCCCTTGTCACAACTTGTTAGAACTTCCTTTGTCTGTGCAGTTTCTCAGTTTGGCGGGCTGTCAGTATTGGAGATAAGAAACATTTGAAACTTCTGAGTACGATGCAAAGCTTTAAATCTTCGCAGCTTTGTGTGGCAAAGGATCCCATTGGGAAATAAGATGTAAAGATTAGGATGCAGTTGCCTTGTCATTCATTTCCCAACCCCACCCATTGCTCTCCCTCCAACCCCATCCCGTCTTTTAGTTCTGTTCATTGATTAATTCCCAGCTTTGAACTCCAAACCAACACTGCTTTTAGTTTCGAGATACCGCATGGAAACAGGCCCTTCGGCCCATCAAGTCCACGCGGACCATCGCTTGCCCCCTTCACACTAGTTCTATGTTTTGCCACTTTCTCATCCGCTCCCTGCACACCTCTACAGAGGCCGATCAACCTTCAAACCTGCACGTCTTTGGAGTGTGAGAGGAAACCGGAGCTGCTGGAGGAACCCCATACAGTTACAGGGAGAACGTGCAAACTCCACATAGACAGCATCCGTAGTCGGGGTCGAACCCAGGTCCCTGGCACTAAGGCAGCACCCACAGCCAGAATCGAACCAGGGTCCCTGGTGCAGTGAGGCAGCAGTTGTACCAGCTGCATCACTGTGCCATCACCATGCTGAGCCAGTTCACAATTGGTTTAATGGGCTGCTGGGTGTCTACCCTACGAGCGTGACCCCCTCCTTGACTCAGACTCTGCGGATGTGAACGGCACAGATCTGAACTCTTGCAATGGAGAGGCACAACACTGGCGCATGTTCCCCATGTGTTGATGTCAGGATGCCAAAGGCCATTATTTAAAATCAGGAATGTTACAAGTTTTAAATTTGATCATTTTTGGCGGCGCAGCGGTGGAGTTGCTGCCTCACAGCACCAGAGACCCGGGCTCGATCCTAGCTGCGGGTGCTGTCCGTACGGACTTTGTCCGTCCTCCTCGTGACCTGCGTGGGTTTTCTCCGGGATCTCCGGTTTCCTCCCACACTCCACAGACGTGCAGGTTTTCAGGTTAATTGGCTCGGTATAATTGTAAATTGTCCCTAGTGTGCGGAGGATAGTGTTAGTGTGCGAGGATCGCTGGTTGGCGTGAACCCGTTGGGCTGAAGCGCCCGTTTCTGCGCTGTTTCTCTAAACTAATCTAAATAATTTGCAGTGGTTGAAATTTCAATAGTTTTAACATTGAAATAAAAAACTGAACCAAATGTAGACAATCATTTAGTTCTTTGAAACTGCCCCACCTTTCTCCATTGCCCCATGTAGTTCAGCACCTCTCTCACAGAACAGCGGCTGGCACTATGTCAAGCTCTGCTGTAAGGCAGGGTAGGGCAAACACTCTGCCAGTAATAGTGAAAGCATACTTTGCAGAGATGGACATTTCTGTGGCTGCAAACAAGACTCCAGGATGGTGTGGGGCTACCAAAGTTGTCGCAGAGTGAGCTTAGGACATTCTGAAATGAGCGGGTTAGCACCAACTCACCGAGTTAAGCGCCTGTCCTACAAGCATGCAACTCTATGCGATTAGCGCAACCTAACGTGGTCGCTTGAGCCGTCCGGCGTCGCTGGGCCGGTCCCACTTCCATCGCCGGAGCCGTGCGGAGTTTGTCCCGACATCGCGCGAGGCTCCGAAAAACTGACTGTTCAAAAATTCCAAGCGGCAACGGCTTGTCGGCTCACAGTCGCCTCGACGCATTACACACCGCCTCGACATCGTGCCTCCGTGAACCTATCTGTAGGTGCCTCCGTGGCCCTCTGTGTGTGTGCCCCTCTCTGTGTGCCCCTCTCTGTGTGCCCCTCTCTGTGTGCCCCTCTCTGTGTGTCCCTCTCTGTCCTGGTGAACTTACCTTAGACTTCGCTCCAAGTTCGCCTCACTTTGCGTCGCGTTGCGCCACTCACCCGACCTCCACGCGGCCCCTCGCTGCCGGTTTGGTCGCGCTCGCCGCATGCAGGCGCATGCTGGTGGGAACGGCCCTGGACAGGGGATCACCCGACCTCCGCGCGGCCCCCGCTTCTAGTTTGATCGCCTTCATCGCATGGAGTCGGATGCTGGTAGGACAGGCCCTTTACTCCATCGCTTTGTTTTTGTCTTCCAGACCAGCCCGCAAGGAATACAAGTGTCGGAAGTGTAAATAAGCAATTCACATACTCTTGAAGTGTATAACATCCTTTAATGATAACACACGGTGTAACACACGTCAGCAAGCACTAGTTACATTCTTCTACTGAACTATACCCAGGGAGGGGAAAGCGTTATGATTGATGTTAACTAAGGCGGGGTTAATGGTACTGAGGTAGCTATATTATTGGTTGCATGCATAAACCATCTACAGGAAGGAACTGCAGATGCTGGTTTAAACCCAAGATAGACACAAAAAGCTGGAGTAACTCAGAGGGTCAGACAACATCTCTGGAGAAAAGGAATAGATGACGTTTTGGGTGAAGAAGGATCTCGACCTGAAACGCCACCTATTCCTTTTCTCCAGAGATGCTGTCTGACCCTCTGAGTTACGCCAGCTTTTTTGTGTCAATGCAAGGAATACAGTTTCTTGTGTCTGCAAGTTCAGGAAGTTTAATATCACATCCAAACGATGGCTCTTTCCACCCATGCTGCCGACTAAATGAACCACTTGTGTCATTGGCGGTCTTCAACCCACAACCTCTGACTTGGAGATCAGACATCGTCCCCTGCTTAGCCACCACCAACATCTCCAAAGCTAGACCCAAAAAGCTGGAGTAACTCAGCGGGACAGGCAGCATGGCTGGAGAGAAGGAAAGGGTGACGTTTCGGGTCGTGACCCTTCTTCAGACTAAAGAAGGGTCTCAACCCAAAACGTCACCGATTCCTCATCCAGGGAACCACGCCACCGGATCCATCGAGTCCTTTCCCTGCAGTGCCTGCAGGACATTCCGTGCTGACCACTGCCCAATGGACATGTGGTCAAAGGTGTTGGTCCGGAAGAACCTTTCCACAGACGACAGATGGGGTGGCAGTGTCCAGCTGACTGGCACCTTGCGTGGCATCTGCGCCAGGCCCATCCTTCGCAACACCGGGGACAGGTAGAACCTCAGCACGTAGTGACACTTGGTGCCCACATGCCTTGGCTCTACACTCCGCCTGATGCAGCCACACACGAAGGTGGTCATCAGGATGAGAGTGACGATGGGCATGCTTTTACCCCCGTTGTCCGCTGACGTACATTGTGGCCTGTCGCACCTGGTCCATCCTCGATCCCCAGATGAACTGGAAGACGGCCCGGGTGATCCCTGTGGCGTAGGAGGGCGGGACGGGCCACACCTGTGCCAAGTACAGCAGGCCTGAGAGCACCTCACACCTGATGACCAAATTCTTTCCCGTTATGGAGAGGGAGCTTTGCCTCCACAGCTCCAGCTTCCTCCCCACCCTGGCTATCCGCTCCAGCCAATTCTTGTTACATGCCTCAGCCCCCCAGAACCAGATGCCCAGCACCTTCAACAAGTCAGACTTGAACAACATGTCCAACCTTGAACTGTAATTTTCAGGCCTCTGATTCTGTTGGAATCTCGGGAGCTGGGTCTCACTGAGTGCAGGTGGGGAGGCAGATGTTTGCCTCCAGCGGTACGCCTGCCACGCAAAAATAATAGGCCTAAAGAAAGGAAATAACTCTCTGAACGGTTTTCACAAGTATTACCATAAATACACAAGACAATGAAACAGAAGGGTCATTATTCTTAAACCTTTGTCACAATGTAATTACATGCAATGGTTAAAAATAGCTCCCTGTTTTGTTTAGACCACAAACTGCACTCTTAGTGTAATCACAAAAGCATGACTTGCACTGCACGATGTTCTGCCTGTTGAAAAATCTCATCGTTCCACAAAATACTTCGAGTGAAGCTCAACGAATGGGATTTAATTTAATCCCTCACCTCTGCGACAGTTCTGCTCTGAAATACGTGGCTTCTTACTAAGTTCTCCCCAGTCGTTTTTTTGTTGTTGTAAAGAACGACTGCACTTTTTGTTTCTTCTGATCACGGCGATACAACCAGTGAGCAAGAAGAGACCTGGTCCCAGTTCTGTGCGAATCTGGTCTGAAACTAGCCACAAAGGACAGTGTCATGAAGGATTTGCCTTGTCATCTCAGAAGATCCAAGGTGCTTTAATGCCACTTAAAGGTTCTCAACATAACAGACGAACATAACAACATAACAGACGGGAGGCTCAGCAGGTCAGGCAGCATCTTTGGAGAGATTGTTTCAGGTCAATGACTTCCCGTCAGAATAGGAGAGGTGAGAGGCAGGAATACAGTGTGGTTGGGGGAGGAGGAAACGGAGAGAAGATCTACGAAAGGCCAAGAGTGTTCAGGCAGCCCAACTGCTGGGTACCGTCTGAAGTAGAGGGATGTGATGAATTCTCATCAATCATTGCTGACCTGTGTGCGGACTGGTGGATAGGAGGGGGAAACATTTCCAAAGTGCACTCCATGTAGGAATTGCAGAAGGCAATTTGCTCACACCACCTGGTTTGCATTTGGGTTTATTCTTGTAACGTACTGAGGTGCGGTGAAACGCTTTCATTTGCATGCTAACAAATCAGGTAATACTAAGCATAACTACAATCAACACAGACTAAAATAACAACAGCAGATTATACAAATTAATCATCCACCTTTGATGGTGTTGAAGGGAAAAATACCTGGTCATTTGGCCTCACTCCCCACTATTGCTAAATATTGGAACAAGATCATTTCAATCCAGTGAATATAGGAAAGATAGACACAAAGTGCTGGAGTAACTCAGCGGGTGTGGCAGCATCTCTGGAGAAAAGGATGGGTGCTGTTTTGGGTCAAACCCCTTCTTCAGACTCTTCAGACCCACCCTCTTTCTCCAGAGATGCTGCCTGAGTTGCTGACCAGCATGTCTTGTCCATCTTCGGTATAAACCAGCTTCTGCAGTTCCTTTCTACTCTGTGAATATATGGGCTTGATTTACTGTCTCATCTGAAAGGTGACAATGAAACAATAGCCATTTCACCGTCTTAGTCTTAGCCTGGAGTTGTGCTCAAGGTGTTGGAGTGAGCTTTAATCCCTTATGCCCCTGTCCCACTTAGGAAACCTGAACGGAAACCTCTGGAGACTTTGCTCCCCACCCCAGGTTTCCGTGCGGTTCCCGGAGGTTTTTGTCCTCCGGCAACCACCTTCAACTAGCATCGCAACCGGCTTCGACTAAAAAAATTACGGATTTTTAAAACGGAAACCACTTTCGACCATTAGGGAGACTGACAAAAAACCCCCGGGAACCGCACGGAAACCCTGGGTGGGGCGCAAAGTCTCCAGAGGTTTCCGTTCAGGTTTCCTAAGTGGGACAGGGCTCCAGTTAGACTGCTCCCGTTGATAGGGAAGCAAGTACAGAGAAACATGCTCATTTGCACGTGGACATCATATTGTTACGATGCTGATGAGGCAAACAGTTAGGAATGTGAATGATGTGGTGGCCTTTTTGGCATTCAGGTTGATCTACAAGAGAAATATTATTCGATCGTATCGGACTTTAACGAGACAACATCTGCGTACAATTTGCTCTTCACACCTGAAGAAGGGCGTACACAATGGAGTCAGTGCAGCATAGATTCTCTGGATGAATTCTAGAATTGTTGGCTGGGTCTGTACTCATTGAGAGATGATCTTGATTCCAATAAGATTGGGAGAGAGAGTGATAGGGAAGCTGCTCGGAGACTGAGTCTGGAACCAGGTCGTAGTAGGTTTAGGAGATGGACATGTAGGGACTTGGATGAAAAGAAATCTCTTCATGCAGAGCACTGTGGCGCTCGAGAGTGTCTTATCCAATGGTTGGTGGGTACTTGATTTTCAAGTATATTCAAAGCTGAGACTGATAGATGTTTGAACGAAGGGCTTCAAGGGATTTGATGGGAAAGCAAAGTTGATCAACTGTGATCTTATGATGGAACAGGTTCAAATCGTTCCTCTACTTGTTTTCTTACAAATGTAAATGCTTTGGCAGAGGTGGCTGTTTTTTTTTTTAGAAAGAAAGTCTTAAGCTTGTAATCCCTTCATTTACAAACATCAGGCTCATAGGATTGAATGTTAGCAGTCGCCCAGGAGTTGCATTCATCCTGTTGACTGCGACTAATGCAGTGCCGTGAGATCGGGGCAAAGAGAGGAACATCTATCCCCTGCATATGAGGAACACATTTCCAGCCTTTCAAGGTTCCTGTTTCACATCAACCAACATGTAGAAATGTTCCAGTTATCTGTGTGGAATGCTCTGTGTATGGATCAGCTGCAGATGACATTTGATTGTCCTCTTGAATTGATACTGTTAATTACAGCCAAGAAATGATTATCTGTGCCTGTAGTGGGCAAGTGTTTAATGTGCCCTTATGACAGTACTCTCCTATAATTTTAATTAAAAATGTTCAAAAATCAATGGTTCTGTCTCTGGAGATGTATTTAATAGTGAAGCAGGCAATTAATTTTTACAGTGTCAAACAAGTTTAAATTATCTGTTGCTGATGAGGATAAGTCGAAAACGTGAAAAAAAACAGCTACTGTTGTAATCTCAGGTCTGAAGAAGGGTCCTGACCGGTCCCATTCCGTTCACATACGCTGCCTGACCTGCTGAGTACTTCCAACACTGTGAGGTTTGCTCAATCTACTGTTGTGTTAGAATTCAGGCCTTCTTCTTCTTGCGTGTGGCGTGCACAGCCTAAAGTTGTACGACAACTTGTTCTAGTAGATCTTACTTGATTGTGCACGCCGGGTTGATTGCATTCGTCGAAACAGGGCGGACCACGCGAAGGTTGCAATCTCCCACCCCAGAATTCAGACCTGCTCATCTTTCTCAAGTAGAGACCAGCAATAATCTTCCTCAATGCCTTTCTGTCTTCCAGTTGTGATCGTCACCAGGCCCATTGACTTTGAGCAGGTACCAGGAGGGTTCATCTACCTGACTGTCATGGCCAAAGATGCTGGGACCCCGCCTCTCCATAGTACAGTACCCGTGATTGTCGAAGTCTTTGTAAGTATGCATCAGCCCATATTGTTATTGCTTCTAGCGCTTGTGGCAATGCAGGTTCGTTCTGGGCAAAGATACAAGAGGAGCAAGATAGACCACTCCTACAAAATCCAACGTGTAGTACGCAACGGAATGTCACTTCCGCCATTTTAGGAATAAGACCCCGACCTCCTTTATGCTTCTCGCAGTTTATATCTTTGGTTCTGTGAAGTCGGAGGGATCTGTGGTGGCCTCTCTATCACTAAAAAATCTACAGTGGGATCTTAGTGCCAATATCAGATGGGGAAAAACGAGATTTCCATTCATGTAACACGTTCCACAAATAAGTGTTATAAAATATAAACAGAAAATGCCGGAAGCGTTCAACAGTTCTGGCAACATCTGTGGAAAGATTAACAAAAGTTTAAAGTTCAGGTCTGAGATTATTCATTGGTTTATTATTGTCACATGCGCCAAGGTTCATGGAAAACTGCAGGTGCCGAGAAAGGGTCTCATACCTGAAAGAGTTTCCCTTTCCGCGGATGCTGCCTGACCTGCTGAATGTTTCCAACATTTTCTGTTTTTGTCACAGATTTCCGGCATCTGCGTTTTTAAGAATGTCATAAAGCATCAACATAGGGCAGCATCCAAACTACGTATCAGGACAGTTCGCAAGCAAAAACTGTAGATACAGAATCCAAAAGTGTGGTCAAAGTGATGTGTTTTTCAAAGAGCGTCTTATATGGGGAAGGAGAAGTTGGGAGTTTTGGATCTTCTTATCAAGTCCACACACAAGATCAGAAGTTGTTCAGCCAGAGCAGAACGCACTTCTCGGCCTCTGCACAACGGTGTCTGTCTTGTGCTTCTTGTGCGTGGTGGTGGAAATGGGGCCGTCTTTCCTGACCCCGGAGTTTTGGATGCTGGCAGCTGAAGGCAAGGTTTGCGGTGGTGGAGCAAATCAGTCTGAGGATGGTCAACGGACCTGAAGTAGTGGGACACTGTGTCATGGAATTGTAGGAGGCAAGAGATGAGGAGGGCTGAGACCAAGGAAAGGAGGGGAGAAATGGTTTTAAGAATTGAGGTCATGCTTAATTGGATGCAAAGTGTGTCAGCAAGCATGGATGAACAGGACCTGGTGTGTGTTGGCGCACATGCAGCTGGATTTTGAATGATTTGACGTTTAGAATAGAACGAGGGAGGATATCAGAAGTGTTATCCACTTGTGAGGTTATCTACTTTGGCGGCAAAAACAAGGGGGCAGATTATTATCTCAATGGGGTTAGGTTAGGTAAGGGGAAGGTGCAGCGAGACCTGGGTGTCCTTGAACACCAGTCATTGAAAGTTGACGTGCAGGTACAGCAGGCAGTGAAGAAAGCTAATGGAATGTTGGCCTTCGTCACAAGAGGATTCGAGTATAGGAGTAAAGAGGTTCTTCTGCAGTTGTATAGGACTCTGGTGAGACCACATCTGGAGTATTGCGTACAGTTTTGGTCTCCTAATTTGAGGAAGGACATCCTTGTGATTGAGGCAGTGCAGCGTAGGTTCACGAGATTGATCCCTGGGATGGTGGGACTCTCATATGAAGAAAGATTGAAAAGACTAGGCTTGTATTCACTGGAGTTTGGAAAGTTGGGGGGGATCTTATAGAAACATATAAAATTATAAAAGGACTGGGCAAGCTAGATGGAGGAAAAATGTTCCCAGTTGGGCGAGTCCAGAAGGGGGGGCCACAGTCTTAGAATAAAGGCCATTTAAGACAGGTGAGAAAAAACGTTTTCACCCAGAGAGTTGTGAATTTGTGGAATTCCCTGCCACAGAGGACAGTGGAGGCCAAATCACTGGATGGATTTAAGTGAGAGTTAGATAGAGCTCTAGGGGCTGGTGGAATCAAGGGATATGGGGAGAAGGCAGGCACGGGTTATTGATTGGGGACAATCAGCCATGATCACAACGAATGGCGGTGCAGACTCGAAGGGCTGAATGGCCTCCTCCTGCACTTATTTTCTATGTTTCTATGTTGGAATATCATGGTCAAAGGCGAGCTGAGGCAGGACGGGAGTTGGATATGTAGTCAATACCTCATTGCAGGGTTGATTACAATCTCAAGGTTGTTGACAGTCTGGTGCTTGGTCCAACAAGTTGCCAAGAGGAGAGGTGTTGTCATTGTCAGCGACCTGTCCAACATTTAGTTGAAAGGAATTTCTGCTCCTTCATTATTCAGTCTCTGACAAACACAATGAGGTGTTAAGATAAATGGTACTTCAGAATATTTAAAAACTAATTTTAGCTAATGATGAAGGACATGAACTGTAATTAGTATCGAATGTCGGATATGCTGCAGTCATTTGGACACCAAGATCCCAGAAGCATTGAGATAATCCGACTAAGTTGTTTGAGGGGTAAATATTGGGCCTGCGCTTCTTCAAAATAGTGATCTTTTATACCAGTGAGTGTAAATTTGAGGGTTACACAAAAAGCTGGAGAAACTCAGCGGGTGCAGCAGCATCTAAGGAGCGAAGGAGATAGGCGACGTTTCGGGTCGAGACCCTTCTTCAGACTTAAAATTAAAACTTTATGAGGGGTGACCAGTTAGTTTATTAATTTAGTTTAGAGATATAGTGTAGAAACCGGCCCGCCAACCCAATGAGTCTGCACCGACCAGTGATCCCCGAACACTAACACTATCCCACACACACTCGGGAAAATTTACAATTTTATCAAGCCAAACCAGAACGTCTATGGAGTGTGGGAGAAAACCGGAGCACCCGGAGAAAACCATCGCGGGGAGAACGTACAAACTCCGTTCAGACAGCACCTGTGGTCAGGGTTGAACCATGGTCTATGGCGCTGTGAGGCAGCAACTTTACCGCTGCGCCTCCGTGCCGCACCCCTCAAGTTGTTGGGGCCCCGCTCAACAAACAGCAAGTTCACATCATAGACTGCACGGTGAGTGGCTTTTTATTCCAAGAATTGTTGGCTGAGGATGGAGAGTCGGTGTGAAAATGAGGCATTCGCCCTGCTCACCTTATGATATGTGAAATTCCCAGCCTTCTCACGGAGATCAGGTTCTTGTTAGCTCTGGTGTTGGAGGATCAGCTTTACCATAAAAAGTATTACAAATTCTTAGTTATATGAACTTTGACGACTCTGACAGTTTGCCGAATGTTAGACAGTCCAAACACCTGTCAGTGGTCTTGAACTCCCAACCCTCTGGCTCTGAGGCAAGTCTAGATTTCCCCAACACTGTGAAGACAGCCTCATTCAAAGATCTCAGTGGTTAATAGCCTCGGGCAAGTTTATGGAATGAGCTCATTTATTCCTGTGTATATCTGCAGTCTCAACTCCTACACCGCAATGTCCCAGAGCTATGTCTTGTCCACAGTGAACAAAAGACTGGAATGAATCTTTGTAGGTTTTCCCCATTATCATTTAATAAGGGGATCTTGCACAATTGTTAGAATAGAGCGTGTGGCATTTGTAATTCATACACCTGGTAGCATTATTCATAATGAGTTCACATTGCCATTGAAGTTGCACTGAAGTGGTAATTCAGTCATGCAACTGGGATCTGACTAGCAAACGTAGAAAGTCCGTGGGCTTTTGTTGTGACTTGGCCTATCACCAAAGCGAAATTCTAACTTTAAAATCTTGTGATTGGTTTATCAATTATTGATTTTTTTTTTTTTTTTTTTTAATCTGCTGATGCTGGAAATCTGAAACAAAACCCAAAAACAAACACTTGGGGAAACATTCAACAGGTCGGTCAGTTGGGCTTCTGATGCAGATCTGAATACCGTGTCTACAGTTTAGTTTATTGTCACATGTAGACAAAAGTGCTGGGGAAACTCAGCGGGTGCAGCAGCATCTATGGAGCGAAGGAAATAGGCAACGTTTCGGGCCCGAAACGTTGCCTATTTCCTTCGCTCCATACATGCTGCTGCACCCGCTGAGTTTCTCCAGCACTTTGGTCTACCTTTCGGTTTTCCAGCATCTGCAGTTCCTTCTTAAACACTTATTGCTCACGTGTACCGAGGTACAGTGAAAAGCTTTTGTTGCGTGCTAACCAGTCAGCGGGAAGACAATACATGATTATGTGAAGAAGGATCTCGACCCGAAATGTCACCTGTTCCTTTTCTCCAGAGATGCTGCCTGACCCGCTGAGTTAGTTCAGCTTTTTGCATTTATCTACATTCGCTTGTTTCTCGTGTCACAAGTTCTCTCTGATCTGCTAGCTATTTCCAACATTTTTAATATTTATTTTGTGCCATTTTATATTAAATAAGAAAATACAAGGTTAACATATCAGATCAAAGACTCATCTTCAATCAATTCATCTGTCGTCCCCAATGAGGGCTGGACTTCTGTCTCAAGCCCCTCCACCCTCTCCAGCTATGCTCCTTCATGGTTTAATGGGTGCTGGAGCGGGGTTTCATTGTGAGGAGGCACAGCTGGGTAATCTCAGCGACTTTGCATAATTACCTGTTTACAGCAACTTGCCGCTTTATTGGTTCTTAATTTGAAAGTATGTTTTCAAAAGAAAATATGCCTGAGATGATTGCTTGAGATTAACCCAGGCACTGGCAGCTGGCAAAAGGAAATGTCAGCTGTCCATTTGACACTGCATGCAGTGACTGGAACATTCATTTATTCGGGGGCAATTACGTCTTTTCTCAGTAGCTCTGCTATCTCGTAGATTCATACAGCATGGAAAACGTGCTTCGGCCCATTGAGTCAATAGACAATAGGTGCAGGAGGAGGCCATTTGGCTCTTCGAGCCAGCACCGCCATTCAATGTGATCATGGCTGATCATCCCAAATCGGTACCCCGTTCCTGCCTTCTCCCCATATCCCCTCATTCCGCTATTTTTAAGAGCCCTATCTAGCTCTCTCTTGAAAGCATCCAGAGAACCTGCCTCCACCGCCCTCTGAGGCAGAGAATTCCACATTCACCACTCTCAGTGAGTAAACGTGTTTCCTCGTCCCCGTTCCAAATGGCTTACTCCTTATTCTCAAAGATTTATGTTCTAAAATGTAGACTGGTCCTGGTCACCAGAGTCGCAAGGCAGGGCGGCACTGAGGTCGAGTTGCTGCCTTACAGCGCCAGAGACCCGAGTTCGATCCTGACTCCGGGTGCTGTCTGTACGGAGTTTGTATGTTCACTCTGCCACTGCGTGGGTTTTGTCCGGGTGCTCCGGTTTCCACTGGCACTCCGAAGACGTACGGGTTTGTAGGTTAATTGACTTCTGTAAAAAGTGTAAATTGCTCCCAGTGTAGCATTAGTGTCCGGTGTGATCGATGGTCGGCGCAGACTCAGTGGGCCAAAGGCCCTGCATCACTAAAGTCTAATAGTCTAAAGTGTTTGTGTCAACTATCATGAACCTATTCTCACTAATCCTACCTTATTCCAATATCATTCTTAACCCCCCTCATCCTTTCACTCACCCCATGCTAGGGGCATGTTTAGCAGCCAATTAATTCATCGACCTGCGTGCCTGCTTTAGTTGGTGTCAGGATGACTCACATTTTTCATATGGCCACTCTCCCAGATGTGCTGAGCTGAACCAAATGCTAGCCCTCATCAAAAATGAGCATGGGATTTATGTCATAAGTGATAGGAGCAGAATTAGGCCATTCGGCCCTTCAAGTCTACTCCGCCATTCATTCATGGCTGATCCATCTCTCCCTCCAAACCCCATTCACCTGCCTTCTCCCCATAACCCCGACACCCGTACTAATCAACAAACTATCTATCTCTGTCTTATAAATATCCATTGACTTGGCCTCCACAGCCTTATGTGGCAAAGAATTCCACAGTTCACCACAGTCCTGACTAAAGAAATTCCTCCTCATCTCCATCCTAAAGCAACGTCCTTTAATTCTGAGGCTGTGACCTCTGGTCCTAGACTCTCCTAAACATCCGCTCCTCATCCAGGCCGTTCACTATTCGGCAAGTTTCAATGAGGTCCCCCCTCCCCCCCCCCCCCCCCACCCCATCCTTGTAAACTGCAGTGAATACAGGCCCAGTGCCGCCGAACACTCGCCACATGTTATTGTTGCTTTACCTGCTTTTGCATTTCAACACGTCTTGACAAGGCAGCCACAGTGGGCAGACTGTATTTAATCACATGAGACAAACAACTCCAGTGATCTGTTTCAGAGCGATGCAGCCCTGCACTGACTTTTGTTTAACCTTTTAAAATATTTACATTAAACGGCATTGACTGCCACAAGTTTTAAATAAAATGTACCAAATGTTGTTGAATATATAATACACAGACTGAAAGCATCATCACTGTACTGGAAATGCAATTGCATTTACAAAATAGAAAGGTATGGATGATTAATTTGACTCATAAACCAGGTAATAGAGAGCCAGCACCGCCATTCATTGTGATCAAGGCTGATCGTCCCCAATCAATAACCCGTGCCTGCCTTCTCCCCATATCCCTTGATTCCACTGGCCACGAGGAGTTGTCTCCTTGCTTTGTACGATGCACAGAGTGGTCTAAGTCCATAGCTCCCTGAGATTGGAACTACAGGTGAAATAGGTACTCATAGTGCAGCTTTATACATTCTTGGTTAGGCTGCACTTGGAATATTGTGCTCATTTATATGCTGCAATAACCCAACATTTAAATTGGAACTTAATGCTTGTCCCATTCTAATTATGCCTACTGAAATTAAACACACATGTAAGATTTAAAATATTGTATTGTTTATGGTGCTAGGGATGCCTCGCTGTGCTTGTCAGCTGCTTTCAGACCAAGTGATGGAAATCTTGTAAGCTGAGAAAGTGAGCAAATGGCTTTAGCTCTGCTGATGCACCTGCCCCCTGGGTGCAGATGGATGGGATAACACCATCGCAGAGCAGTGCAACTTGGCAGTCCTGTGAAAGTTTATTGAAAATAAGCGAGTAAAATAAATGTCAAATAAAATAAAAACGTTTTTTCTCACCTCAGTCTTAAATGACCTCCCCTTTATTCTAAGACTGTGGCCCCTGGTTCTGGACTCGCCCAACATTGGGAACATGTTTCCTGCATCTAGCTTGTCCAGTCCTTTTATAATTTTATATGTTTCCATAAGATCCCCGCTCATCCTTCTAAACTCCAGTGACTCATGATATAAAGTGGCACAGACTGTTGTGTACAAAAATGTGTCTGGATCTTGCACAACCTGAGGGTAAGGATGATCATGTTTGAATTCAAGATGTCGCCAGAACTAGCAGCCAGTGTTAATGAGCTTTGGGACGAGAGGTGAACAAGACTTGGAGTGAGTCCCAACAGTGAGCAGCAAAGCCTTGGGAGAAACTAACATGAATTAGTGATAGGAAGGAACTGCAGATGTTGGTTTAAATCGAGGATAGACACAAAATGCTGGAGTAACTCCGGGGGGCAGGCAACGTCGCTGGAGAGAAGGAATTGGCGTTTGAAAGGAATTCAGTCTGAAGAAGGGTCTTGACCTGAAATGTCACCCATTCCTTCTCTCCAGAGATGCTGCCTGTCCAGCTGAGTTACTCCAGCATTTTGCGTCTATCTATGAATTAGTGATATGGGTGAGCCGCTTGATAATTCTCATCGTATGTGTCTCTTGTTGTTTGCTTTAAGAATCCAATTGTCACATCTATGATCCAAAAAGAAGAAAATACTTTGATTTTGTTTAGAGATTAGGCGCAAAAAAATAGGCCCTTCAACCCACTGAGTCCGTGCCGACCAGCGATCCCCACACAGGAACACCATCCTACACGCACTAGGACCAATTTACAATTATACCAGCCAATTAACCTACAAACCTGTACGCCCTTGGAGTGTGGGAGGGAACTGGGGATTCTGGAGTTTAGTTCAGAGATACAGCACAAAAACAGGCCCTTCAGCCCACTGAGTCAGCGCTGACCACCGATCACCCTTTCACACTAGATCTCTGCTATCCCTCTCTCCCATCCCACACCCTACATCAAGGGCAATTTACAGTGGCCAATTAACTTACAAACCTGCACGTCTTTGGGATGTGGGAGGAAACTGGAGCACCCGGAGGAAATTCACACGTTCACTGGGAGAACGTGCAAACTCCATGCAGACACCACCCGGGGCCAGGATTGAACCCGGGTCTCTGGTGTGTCGAGGCAACAGCTGCACTACCATGCCACCCAGTTGTGATTGAATTGTGCAAATATGGGAAATAAATTAATTAATGTGTTCACATCAAGTAAGCTTGTTAATAAACCCAGCAGCCACTAAATAATGTGAGATTTACTGCTGATGTGCTTGTCTCTCTAATTATCTGCACCCCAACCTTTTAAACAAATTTCCAGACAGCTTCCAGAAGCCTTGTTAGGTGATGTTTGCTGGTTAATTCTCAAAGCATTGCAACAATCCCCATATGTAGCATTGCCTGAGTCTGTGCCTTAAAGCCCCGTCCCACGGTACGAGTTCATTCCAAGAGCTCTCTCGAGTTTGCTCTGATTCGAACTCGGAGATTTACGGTAATGGCCACTCGTCGGTACTCGGGGCTCTCGTGGACATTTTTCATCATGTTGAAAAATCTTCACGAGTCTTCCCGTGCTTATTTGCCGTTAGCGAGTCTTCCCGAGTACCTGCCGTTAGCGCTAAGAGGTATCCCCGAGCTCCGACGTACCCGCTATGTTCATTCTCCGTGCATACCATGAGTTTGATATTTTTTTTTAAACTCGGGAGAGCTCTTGGAATGAACTCGTACCGTGGGACAGGGCTGTAAGTGTGTGGAAGGATCAATCACGGAAGGCACTGCCGGGGACCCTCTGGCCCATGTTGTGTCTGACAACTCTGCAGAAGCAACTTCGGGTGAAGGTGAATGCTGTTACTGAATGCCGGACCTCATTGGAACCTACCGAATAGTGAAATGCCGGGATAACATGGATGTGGAGAGCCCAGGACTAGAGGCCATAGCCTCAGAATTAAAGGACATTCCTTTTGGAAGGAGATGAGGAGGAGTTTCTTCAGTCAGAGGGTGGTGAATCTGTGGAATTTATTGCCACAGAAGGCTGTGGAGGCAAAGTCAATGGATATTTTTAGGCAGAGATCGATAGTTTCTTGATTAGTACAGGTGTCGGGGATTGTGGGGAGAAGGCAGGAGAATGGGGTCTGGAGGGAGAGATAGATCAGCCATGATTAAATGGAGGAGTACACTTGATGGGCCGAATGGCCTAATTCTGCTCCAATCACTTGTGACCTTGTGAACTAATATATTCTTATCTCTGCTCTTAGGATGAAAATGACAATTCTCCAACTTTTAGCCAACCGTCCTATGTTGTGGCAGTCTCTGAGAACATCATCGCAGGTGAGACTGGTGAACTATCAGCTGTTCAGCTTCAGTCCATGGAAGGGTCCTGACCCGAAACGCCACTTATCCATGTTCTCCAGGGATTCTGCCTGGCCCGCTGTTACTCCAACATAGTGTGTATTTGTTTTGTAAACCAGCATCTGCAGCCCATTCTTTAGCAGTTCTGGTCTTGCTCCATTAGCTGGGAGCATCTAGCCATTCCACGGAGAATATCGTTGACCCAGGAGCCATTTATTGTTGACCTTGGAGGACATGGGCAACGTGTCTTTGGTTTGGTGAGATTAGTTACATGATCTGCCTGAATATTGTACAGGTGTAACAGTGTGGGATTCACTGAAGTGGATCCATGGCAATCTTGTTTCCATACTCGATGTTTATTTTCTTCCATTTGCCTCCCCATGGTCATTGAGCGGATGGGGGTAGATGGGAAGGGATGTGATTGATGCAACAGTAGCAGTCCAGTAATCAAGAGTGCCAGGTATGACTTCCCCAATACTTGGCTATTCCCTATTGACACAAGGAACTTCAGATGCTGGTTTACAAAATAATGCACAGTGCTGGAGAAACTAAGTGGGTCAGGCAGCATGGTCTCTAGAGATACTGCCTGAAGGGCCTGTCCTACCAGCATCCAACTCCATGCGGTGAGCGCGATCAAACTAGAAGCGGGGGCCGCGCGGAGGTCGGGTGATCCCTGTACAGGGCCGTTCCCACCAGCATGAGCCTGCATGCGGCAAGCGCGACCAAACCAGCAGCGAGGGGCACGCGGAGGTCGGGTGAGTGGCGCAACGCGGCGCAAAGTGAGGTGAACTTGGAGCGAAGTCTTAAAGGTAAGTACGCCAGGACAGAGAGGGACACACAGAGAGGGTCACGGAGCCACACACAGAGAGGGTCACGGAGCCACACACAGATAGGTTCACGGAGGCAGGACGTCGAGGCAGTGTGTAATGCGTCGAGGCGACTGCGAGCCGACAAGCCGTTGCCGCGCGGAATTTTTGAACACGGTCAGTTTTTCGGAGCCCCGCGCGATGTCAATTCCGCACGGCTCCAGCAATCGAAGTGGGACCGGCCCCGCGATGCCGGACGGCTCAAGCGACCATGTTAGGCTGCGCTCATCGCATGGAGTTGCGTGCTGGTGGGACAGGCCCTTGACCCACTGAATTACTCCAACACTTTGTGCTTTCTCGTGCCTATTTCCTGTATTTTGTTCCTTTATCCTTTTGTGACCGCAGTCTGTTTCTCTATCACAGGAGCGACCGTATTGTTTGCCACCGCGTCTGATTTGGACCAGTCTCGGGAGTACGGGCAGGAGTCAATAATCTACTCTTTAGAAGGATCCTCACAGTTTCGTATCAACACACGCTCAGGTAGACTGTTTGCCATTTAGGTGGAATTGACCAATCTGTCTCAATTTAATTGAGCAGTCATTCACAAGCAGGATTAATTATTTCACCTAAGAAATAGTCAAGAGATCAGCTGAAGGACAAGTCAGAGCCTTAATGTATTAAAGAAGGAACTGCAGATGCTGGAGAATCGACGGTTACACAAAAGCTGGAGAAACTCAGCGGGTGGAGCAGCATCTAAGGAGCGAAGGAGATAGGCGACGTTTCGGGTCGAGACCCTTCTTCAGACCTTCTTTAGAGCCTTAATGTGAATGGAAGGATGTCTCTCTTTTCTTAGTTCACGAAACTGCTTTCATTGAATGTTGAATGACTCGTAATCATTTTACAGATTCTACCACTAACAGACCTAGCAATGATAATACAATTATCGGAAAAGACTACAAAAAGCAGTAAACACTGCCCAGTCCATCATCGGCTCTGACCTCCCTTCCATTGAGGGGATCTATCGCAGTCGCTGCCTCAAAAAGGCTGGCAGCATCATCAAGGACCCACACCATCCTGGCCACACACTCATCTCCCCGCTACCTTCAGGTAGAAGGTACAGGAGCCTGAAGACTGCAACGACCAGGTTCAGGAATAGCTACTTCCCCATAGCCATCAGGCTATTAAACTCGGCTCAGACAAAACTCTGAACATTAATAGCCCATTATCTGTTTATTTGCACTTTATCAGTTTATTGATTCATGTGTGTATATATTTATATAATGGTATATGGACACACTGATCTGTTCTGTAGTCAATGTCTACTATATTCTGCTGTGCTGAAGCAAAGCAAGAATTTCATTGTCCTATCAGGGACATGTGACAATAAACTCTCTTGACTCAATTACCTTGATCAATAAAGAAAGCAACTGTTTGATACTAATGAGTGAATAGGCTGTGTGAGAACTGCTGGGAGATTGCACTGTGGGTGCAGGGGCATGCAGAGCATAATGTACACCTTATCTGTGGTTACACAAAAAGCTGGAGAAACTCAGCGGGTGCAGCAGCATCTAAGGAGCGAAGGAGATAGGCGACGTTTCGGGTCGAGACCCTTCTTCAGACTTCTTTTACACCTTATCTGTTTTGGTTTGCTTAAAGCCGAATTTCGTTTCCCAAGGCTGGCCGCAGGGTTTCCACTTGGAATAACTCTTCCTCCTGCATTCCTCGCCAGAAGGCAGGTGGAGGCAAAAAAATATTTAATATCAAACATTGCAGTGATTCACAAGGCAAGTACTTTCATATGGAGGGAGTTGGGTACATGGAATGAGCTGCCAGAGGAGGTAGTTGTGGCAGAAACTGTACCAATATTTAAATGCTATTTGGACAGGTACATGGATAGGGAAGGTTTGAAGAGATGGATAGAATAGAGTCATACAGCAGGGAAACCGGCACTCTGGCCCAACTTGCCAAATGCAGGCAGGTGAGGAGCATCGATGGGGCATCTTGGTTGACATGGGCAAGTTGGGCTGAAAGGCTGGTTCCCATGCTCTTTGACTCTATGAAAGAAACGCCTGGATTCCATGCTCGATTCCAGTGACTTTTCCAAATCAATCATAAGGCAATCTAATTACTAATCCATCTCCACTTGAGCTGTTAAATGGGAGGGTTTTCCAGCTGTATTGGAAATGTCTCTGGGCTTAAACATTGAGCCTCTGGGCTTAAACATTGAATTTTCTCAATTCTGTTAACCCTTGCTGCCTCCTCCCCTTCCCACCTCTCCCTCAGCCCCCGGGCCCTGGCATTCCCTCTCTCTCTATCCCTCCCCCACCCAAGTCGCACTAGCTTCTCATTTTCACACTACAAACAGCTTACAATGGCCTGTTTCCCTTATCATCGATACTTTTTTGCATATCTTTCATTCATTGTTCTTTATCTCTCCACATCACCGTCTATATCTCTCGTTTCCCTGATACCTAGCCAGTCTGAAGAAGGGTCTCGACCCGAAACGTCCCCTATCTCCTTCCCTCCTTAGATGCTACTGCACCCGCTGAGTTTCTCCAGGTTTTTGCGTAACCCCCATTCTACTGCACCCCGCTGAGTTTCTGCAGCCTTTTGTGTACCCTTGGGAATGTCTAAAGCAGTCACGTTGTGCTGTGATTTTTGCAACGGGCTGGAGAGATCTACTCGGGTGTAAAATGAAACACCACCTGAGCCCAGGGGCTTGAAGTGGCCTCTATTGCAAACCTGAAAAGTCTCAGTCGTTGCAATAAACAAATAAAGCATACAATTGATCTGTTTGAGGATGAAGCGTCTAATAATTGATCGAGAACAAAGAATGTTTGCAGCGATACTGAACAAATCCTCCTGGGATGTGCCAGGCTTGACTCGACCCGAAATGTTTTTTGCAGAATTTGCAATTGACCCAAACCTGACACATACAGTTGAGATCTAGTGGGCTTGAGTTTGAGTGTTTGTGTTCATTTACTGAAGGCAAGAAGAGTAGGCGGTCCTAAATTGGCCTTGGGCTGTCCAAAATGTTTTCACCCAGAGAGTTGTGAATTTATGGAATTCCCTGCCACAGAGGGCGGTGGAGGCCAAATCACTGGATGGATTTAAGAGAGAGTTAGATAGAGCTCTAGGGGCTAGTAGAGTCGAGGGATATGAGGAGAAGGCAGGCACGGGTTATTGATAGGGGACGATCAGCCATGATCACAATGAATGGCGGTGTTCGCTCGAAGGGCCGAATGGCCTCCTCCTGCACCTATTTTCTATGTTTCTATATATAGATGATATTTAAACGTCATGGTCTGTAAAGGAAAGATTGGTGCGGCACGGTGGTGCAGCGGTAGAGTAGCTGTCCTACAGCGCCAGAGACCCGGGTTCGATCCTGGCTACGGGTGCTGTCTGTATGGAGTTTGTATATTCTCACCATGACCTGCGTGGGTTTTCTCCAGAATCTCCCCTTTCTTCCCACACTCCAAAGACGTGGAGGCTTGTCAGCTAATTGGCTTAGTATAATTGTAAATTGTCCCTACTGTGTGCAGGATAGTATTAGTGTGCGGGGATCGCTGGTCAGCGCGAACTCAGTGGGCTGAAGGACCTGTTCCCGCACTGTATCTCTAAACTACACAAAACACAAAACCATGCATGTCAAGATACTCTTGACGTTAAACAAAGGGTCAAGCTTTGGCCATTCAGTCCCTTGAGCCTGATCTGGTGATCAATTAGATCTTGACTCATCTGTATCGCTTGCCCTGTTTCCATTATCCCTTGGACAGGACACATGCTTATTATTTGCCATTAATGCATTGACTTTATTACTGCCATCGTGCGATTATAACGATCCTGTCCATTTTCTTGCAGGGGAAATAACCACGACTTCACTGCTGGACAGAGAGACCAAATTTGAGTACATCTTGATAGTCCGAGCAGTAGATGGTGGAGTGGCAAACAACCAGAAGACAGGAATAGCCACAGTGAGTGACGTTGCCATACCAACCCGCCGGCAGAACACGAGTCTTGTGATGGGTGTCTCCCCTGATACAGATCTCGTCTCAGAGCTAATGGCCGCGTTTGTTCGGCTGTCAGCTCCTGGCGGACAAACCTCATTTAGCTGACAGCAACTTCAAAGGCCAGCAGTCAGGATTGGGCATTGACCGAGTCTTCGCTGAGGGCGGGCTTTGTCACAACGACATGTTTCCACTCAAATGCTTGTCCCTCCAGTGTTTAAACTATAGCACACCGGCGGCACGTAGGACATAGCACACATCGGGGCGGCACCTGGCTCTCTGGCCTTACAGCGCCAGGTCAACCCTGACCACGGGTGCTGACTGTGCGGAGTTTGTACGTTCTCCCCGTGACCCGCATGGGTTTTGTCTGAGATCTTCGGTTTCCTCCCACACTCCAAAGATGTACTGGCTTGTAGGTTAATTGGCTTGGTATAAATGTAAATTGCCCCAAGGGTGTGTAGGATAGTGTTCATGAATTGCGATCGCAGGTTGCTGTGGACTCAGTTGACCGAAGGGACTGTTTCTGCGCAGCATCTCTAAACTAAACAGGATGTCTCGAAGAGCTGTACACTCAGTAGTGTCGCCCCAATATTCTTGGCATCCGAAATGTGCATTGAAAGCTCCCACAAACGACAGCGGTAATGATCACTGACAACAATAATAATCAGATGTTTTTGTATTGAAGTAGGTAGAAGGATAGATATTGGTCATAATGTGGTATGTTCCAAAACTTACCTTTAGCGGCGCTGCAGTTCTGCCACTGCCCGTGTGCGCGACTTTGGCGCCTTTGAGGGGGGCGGGTTTAAAATGCGATTATGCTTCAGACTATTCAAATCAATTTTGAACATGCATTTTAGTTGCTGAAGAAAAATCGATTCGACTGCCGATTTATTAAGTTCATTAAAATTACCGCTGGAACAATTAAAAGCAGGAGTAAATTAAAAAATCATCTTTTAATGCCGACAACGGGACAGATCTTACGGAGGAGACAAAAGAAGGTATAGTTTATTTTTACATAAAAACGTGCTTCTTAGGAAGGCTTTAATAAAAATTTCATGTTGCGAAAAGGTGACAAAAAAAATATACGAATCGGCAGTATTTTTCCTGCCGACTGGGGGTTATATTCACCACAAACCGCAACGTTCCAATCCATCGCGTTCCACAAAAACCCACTCGCAAGTTGATTTAAATGGCCATTAATTTACGGGAATTAAACACTAAATTCCTTCAATTTGGCCTATAAATGAATGACAATGAGATTTAAAAATCATGTTATGTGAATTGTTGTGTGAATATTATTTGGACACTTAGGCTTTTTTTAAATGTTAACCTTTTCTTAAGAAATGGATCGATGTTTAGATCTAGTAATTGAATTTTGTAATTAGCTACAATTAGGTAACTAACTAATTATGTGCTTTAATTTCAGGTCTTTAGTGCCTGTCTAGATAATGAGGCTAAAGAGAATGGTGTGAGAGCTGGCATTGACTAGTTGGGACCAATGGCTCCCAAGGGTGTCGGTCGGGGGTTATGGGGAGAAGGCAGGAAAATGGGGTTGAGGTGGAAAGATAGACCAGGCATGATTGAATGGCGGAGTAGACTCGATGGGCCAAATTGCCTAATTCTTCTTCTAGACTTCTCAACTTTTAAGACATAGGGAACTATGATAAGCATCGGGTATTGTTACAGAATAAAGGCTCGTCCATTTCACTTGGGGATGATGAGAAATTACCTCTCTCAGTGGGTTGTTTCCATGCTGTATCTCCACACTAAACATAACGTGTACCTTCTGTACCTCACTGCTCCTATTGGGCAAGTGTCTGGTGTCAATGGGAGTTTATTTTAAATTGGCAGAGCATCGACAAGTCCAGGGTCCAGTCAAGTCCAATACACGAATCTCCAGGAAGAATTCCTCTAATGTCGCACTTTGCTCAAAATCTATGTAGTTGTAAAGCTACAGTAACTAAGAATGTCATTGTTTCGGTCCCGGTACTTATGACAATTAAACACGCTTGACTCTTCAACCAAATGTCATGGTTGCGCAGTGGTAGAGCTGCTGCCTTAAAGCGAACGCAGCGCCGGAGACCCGGGTTCGATCCTGACTACGGGTGCTGTCTGTACTGAGTTTGTACGTTCTCCCCGTGACCTGCGTGGGTTTTCTCCGAGATCTTTGGTTTCCTCCCACGTCTCCAAAGACACAGGTTTGTCGGGTTAATTGGCTTGGTTAATGTAAAAAAAAAATTGTCCCTAGTGGGTATAGGCTGATGCTAATGTGTGGGGATCGCTGGTCGGCGCGGACCCGAAGGGCCTGTTTCCGCGCTGATTCTCTAATCACAATTTATTCCATCCATCCTCACCACAAAAGTGTAGTTTATTGTTTTTGTCACGTGTGTCGAGGTGCATTGAAAAGCTGTTTTGTCGCGTGCTGGCCAGTCAAAGAAAATATTTGTACATGATTACAATCAAGCCGTCCACAGTGTACAGGTACAGGCTAAAGGTGATTAGTTTAGTCACGTTACCCATCCGTCTTAGCTTTAAAAAAAAGAACCACAATCAATGATTCTGCCTGATCATTCTCTGTTCCGTGCCCGACACCACAATGCCTCTCCCGGCTTTTATCTTTGCCCATGCTGATAAAGGAATTGTCAGCAGTCCTGTGCCATCGACCAAAAGCAATTGCAGTGTTTCCCAACTCAGTCTGTCTGCCGTCAGTCTTTTGTTCACAGCTTGCAGACTGATTTGCTGCAGCTGATGAGCAAGATAACTTTCCCATTCTCTCTCCACCGCTGGTCGAAGGGCAGGACTGAAAATCACCGGACGTTGGCACGTGATCAGTTGCGAGCTTGGTCTCCATCCATCCATCCTGTCATTCGGTATGGATCTCCTGCAGCCGTTTCTTGCTCCTGTCTTGGTTGCTCTGCTGGAGAGATTTTCAGCATTGATGGCGCCTGGCCCATTCATATTTTTTCTTGCAAAGACTAAAGCAGGTTTTGGACCGTTGTCGGGATAATGATCACAGCAATTGGGAAGGACTTGCGTTCCTTGGGCAAGGAAAGACAAACTGCTGGACATTCCAGGAGAGAATGCAAGGGTTTGGACAAAGAATGCACCCGATTTCTGTTATGTGTGCCCTGCCATTTTGAGCATGGCCATTGTGGCCCGAAGGGCTTTTTCCTGTGTAGTTCTGTTCTTTGTGGGTGACAGCGCCCGTAGTCTGCATCACACCCGGGGCTCTGGCACGGTGAGGAAGCAACTCTGCTGCTGCACCATTATGCTTCTCTAGTGTGGGAGCAACTCACCCTGTCACGCAGCATCTGCAGAAGGAATAGATCGCCTCTCTATTCCCCCCAGCGATGCTGCCTGACCCATTGAATTCCTTCAGAACTTTGTGTTTCCCACCAAAGACGGTGTTGGTTGAGGAATGAATGTCACCAATGCAGAGTATATCAAATCATGAGGGCAATAGATGGGGTGAATGCACTGTCTTTCAACTTGGGTAGGAGAATCCAAAACAAGAGTAGATCTGTTTCAGGTGAGAGGGACAATATTTAGTATAAAAATAAGGAACAACTTTGTCACCCAGAGGTTGGTGGGAATATGGAATGAGCTGCCAGGGGAGGTAGTTGAGGCAGATACTATAACAGCATTTAAAAGACACTTGGACATGTACATGGACAGAAAAAGGTTGGAAAGGGTATGGGCCACATGCAGACAAATAGGACGAGCTTTGAAGGGGCATCTTGGTCGGCATGGATGTGTTGGGCCGAAGGGCCTGCTACCATGTTGTATGACTCTATGATATGGCCAGGCAGCAGAGATTTGGATGATCCCAAGTGTGTGGAGAGTAGGTCAGGGCACTGAGCCAGAGTCGGTGTCTAAAGGGATTAAAACAGCCGAGTCATGGGATGCAGTGGCCAAAGGTGATTGTGCAGTCCACAACCCACGTTGGGGCCAAATATGGGGCCTAGATTGCAAACTGATTAGCTTATGTTTAGAGTTGCTAGAGGGAGGGATATATGGAGGTGATTGAAGGCCAGGAAGTTAAGGTCTAGGCCTAACCTTGTTGATCAGGGCCCAGAAAATAAAGGCTTTTTCTCTCTATTCCAACCCACAAATTGTCCTTCCCTCTCTTCATTTACTGTTCCACCATTTCACTTGATTTGAGGCTACTTAAATCAACAGCCTATTTTATTGTCTTGAAAGGGGTTCCTGGTTGATAAATTCCACCTAACTAACAGTTCAAATGAGAGTAGCATTATTCATTCTGATGGATTTATATGGTGAAGAAATTGCCTCCTTCCAGTAGCTAATAATTTGATAATTTAAGGCATTTTTTGCATTGTTTCAGGTGAACATAACCCTGCTCGACATTAATGACAATCGACCAGTTTGGAAGGATGAGCCATACTTGGTCAATGTGGTGGAAATGTCACCAGTTGACACAGATGTCATAACTGTAAGTATTGTCTTATTTCTGCTTCAAATATCTGAACCTGCACATCAGATTAAACCAGACAATGTTTTACATACTCAGGAGACCTGTGGAGAGAGAGAAGTGATCTTTCATTTATTCTTTATCTCTCTCTGTCTCCCTCTCCCTCTCTCTCTATTATATATATTATACACACACACTATCTCTGTTTTATCTCTGCTTGCTTTATTGTTACCTTTTCCTAGCTAGCAATGATCTTTTCCTTGATCTTCACCCCCTTTGATGCCTGATTCTCACACCTTAGCCTTCTTTATCTCCGTATCTCCTGACTCGGTCTCAAGAAGGGTCTCTACCCCAAAACGTCACCCATTCCATCTCTCCAGAGTTGCTGCCTGTCCCGCTGAATTACTCCACCCCTGGCCCTCGCTAGCTCCCTCTCTCCTTCCCACTAACTCCATGTGATGGCATGTGCATTTATCTCAGTATCACACTCTGTCAATTGGTTTGCCTTCTATACATGAACTGAAATAGGGCAGGAAATATGTGATCTAGTTGGACAGAGTGTAGAGCAAATTTGCAATGATGATGCCCAAGTTAACTATTATAACTAGCTGGCGAGATTGTCGAGGCTTACTTTTTTCTTGCAGGACAGTGATCTGAAGGATGAATCCATGGAGCTGCCTAAATGGGCCTAGTGTTTAGTTATCAAATGCATTGGACTTGAACCAGAGCAATTACATTCTTACTTGCCGCAACTGTACAGACACATTAAACACAACAACGATATGATTTTTGCAATAATTAAACTGAACCCCAATATTGTAAAACATCAAAGGACACAGTGCAAAGTCAGTAATGGTCTTCTGCTGAGGTAGGGTAATGCCCCAGTCTTAGGAAACCTGAACGGAAACCTCTAGAGACTATGCGCCCCACCCAAGGTTTCCGTGCGGTTCCCGGAGGTTTTTGTCAGTCTCCCTAACGGTCAAAAGTGGTTTCTGCTTCTTCTATGTTCTGGCGATTATTTCAAAAAATTCAAAACCGGCCGCGACTATAAATAGGTTGCCGTTTTAAAAATCGGTAATTTTTTTGTCGAAGCCGGTTGCGATGCTCGTTGAAGGTGGTTGCCGGAGGATGCAGGTAGTGGAAGGTAAGACCTCCCTGGTGGAATAAAACTGGATGAAAAAAAGGTCTTACCTTCCAGACCATTAGGGCAACCTATTTTTAGCTACGGCTGGTTTTGAATTTTTTTAAATAATCGCCGCAAATGGGACAGGCCCTTAACTCATTGGGTCTGGCAGCATCTCTGGAGAGAAGGAATGGGTGACGTCTCTGATTGATGTGTATTGATAAAAACCAGTAGAGATAAGGACAAATGGTTCCACCTGAAGAGTTATGGTGGTGTAGGATTTGCTGCTTGAAAAGGTGATGGAGGCTGGAACCCTCATCACTTCTAAACAGCAAGGAAAGACTCTTGAACATTTGTAACTGGCAAGACTACAAAGTGAGGGCCGGGAAGATGGGATTCGCTTCAATAGATCTTGTTTTGTCCACCATGGACACGACGAATAAATGGTGTCCTACTGCGTCATGAGTTTCAACACCTCCAGAATAATGAATTAAAACTGCACACAGGTCATCCACAGTGGCACGTTACTGGTGAGCCCCTGTAATGATTCTCTGCAGAATAGCAGTCACCCATTTCATTCACTGAACCAATGCATGTGCTTACTTTTGAGCAATGTGGAGAGGTGTTTTATTATTAAGTGTTAAGTACTTGAGTGGAATAGAGAGCTAACTTAGCTTATCTTCTTTCAAAAGGCATTGACAACATTTATTGCACTGTATTTCATCAGACTTGATGCTTGTTACAAGATGGATGTTTTAGAAATGCCATTTGAGTATTAATGTGAATGCAGGGTAGGTTTAATATAAATGCTCTTCCCGACTTCCGAGTAGTTAAATGAATGATCGGGTGACACCGTGCTTTGGTGATATACTCACTGCAAAAGTGTCCTTGTTGTACACACCAAAACTAATTGAACAATTAAATATCACAACGCATCTGTGATTAAATTCATATTGGCGTCTGTGGAATCAGCTCCATGAATCTTCACGTTCTCAAGCCGAAACAATTAAATAGAGAATTGGCAGAGCCTTGCGCATAAACCCATAACAAAGTGAGTTGATAATTGAGGGAGTGCGAGGATTAGCTATGACAGCTAATTTTCTAGGCAATGTTTCTTGGCGAGAATCACACAGTGACTACATTTGACAGGATAGTGGAATGATTTTTTTTTTTGCTATCTTGTTGTTGCTTTGTTCATATTGCTGATAAGCAAGCTGTTAAGTAGCTGCTTTATCTGTGATTTCCTTTGGCTGAAAGGCAGACACACTTATTTTCTTCCTCATCATGTGTCGCGACAGCCTTAACACTAATCATGTATTTTGAAATGTAATTGTAGATATGTCAACTAATGGAGCGACCATTGTGCAATGAATCAGTCCGAGAGAGAATAAGATGAATAGCGCTTCATCTGTTTCTCTTTTGGTGTTGTTTATAGGAAGGGGCTACACCATAGAGCCACTGCCTCTGCTCCATTGACACAAGTTCAATTCAAGAGTTCAAGAGAGTTTTACTGTCACGTGTCCCTGATGGGACAATGAAATTCTTGCTTTGCTTTAGCACCCCAGACCATAGTAGGCATGAATACTGAACAGATCAGTGTGTCCATATATCATTGCATAAATATATACACACATGAATAATTAAACTGATAAAGTGCAAATAAACTGATTATTCGCTATTAAAGTTCAGAATTTTGTCCGAGCCGAGTTTAATAGCCTGATGGCTGTGGGGAAGTAGCTGTTCCTGAACCTGGACGTTGCAGTCTTCAGGCTCCTGTACCTTCTACCTGAAGGTAGTGGGATGATGAGTGTGTGGCCAGGACGGATTCTGACTATCGGTGCTCTTTTTGTAGAATTTGCATATTCTCCCTGAGACTACATGGGTTTGCCCCAAGTGTCCCCCCCAAAAATTGTGCAGGTTGGTAGGTTGATTGGCCAATGTAAATGAATGGTAGACACAAAAAGCTGGAGTAACTCAGCGGGACAGGCAGCATCTCTGGAGAGAAGGAACGGGTGACGTGTCAACGATGGGTCGAAACCCTTCTTCAGACTGAGAGTCAAGGGAAAGAAGAACAAGAGATGTAGACGGTAATGTAGAGAGATATAGAACAAATGAATGAAAGATATGCAAGAAAAGTAAGGATGATAAGGGAAGCAGGCCACTGTTAGCTGTGCGCTGGGTGAGAACGAGTCCGGACAATGAGGCTGGTCGGGTCAATGTAAATGAATGGTTCCTCGTGTAAATAAATGGTAGCGTCAAAGGAGAATTAATGGGAATGTGGAGAGAATACAATGGGATGGATATTAGAATCGTGTGAAGCAGTGGCTAGTGGTCCACATGGATCAGTGGGGCCTGTTTCGCTGCCGTATGTTTTGGTAACTAAGAATATTGCTCTGAGCATCCAATTAAACATCTGAATGAATGGACATTGACTCTGACAACTGGGAAATTAAATGATATGCTCGTCCTACTTACACCTACAACATTCAGGCTCAACCACAATGTTTATAGCGTGCCTTCATCGTAGAACTGAAGTCAAGAAGTAAGTTTAGGAATAGATTAGAAACATAGGAAATAGGTGAAGGAGTAGGCCACATCCTGCATCGCTGTACAATAACTTCCCCGTTCCATTCTTTGCTATGAAGGCATTTGTTATTATGACATAGTTGCTTCCAAGTAAACCTTGTATTATGCAAAATCATGTCAGTGGGGAAAAAAGGGGTTAGGGGCAAGAGAGTTTCAGACTAGCAACAAATATGTTATTTTTCATGCACTATATTTAAAACAGAAATATTTTAATAGCACAAGTTTATGTTGGTTACTGCCAGCTAAATATAGTAGCAGTAGGCCCCTCTCAGTCATGACTGACCATGGGTGATGCATCCTGGTCGGATGCAAGCCTGGGCGATCGATGTCATATGGAGGACAGACAGGCTGTTGCCCATGCAGCACGTCCCCCCCTCTCCACGTCGCTGATCGATCCAAAAGAACAGCAGGGCCGTTACAGTTTGGCACCAGGGCCGTCGCAGGAGCTGCCAGAGCGAGGTTGTAGACAACGACGAACTGCCTTAGGGGCTCCGACTCCGGATTTTCATGAGGTTTACTCCAGGAACCTTTTCCATGACTGGATATGGCCACAAGGCAGTGGAGGTTTTAAATCAGAGTTTTCCCTCTCCTAGATGGACTGCCTTCCCAGGCTGACGAGCCCCAATCCGCCCGAGACTCGTGGGGGCGGGAGCGTCTACCTACCCGTGCCGGTCTATCGCACCTGCCCACTGCCCAGAAATATACTAAAGTCTATATGTTGCATTGTTTAGTGGAGTATAATTACACAGGTGTCAGCAAAAGCAACTGCATGTCTATTTTAATGGCCACACAGTGAAACTCACAGCCTGTATTTTTATGGGTCAATGGTGCCTAATTACTGCAGCGAGGTTACTTGGAAATTGTATTTGTTACTCAACAAGGACTTGTATTTGTCCAAGACAGCATTTTTTACTGCTTGTCAATTGGCAAAGTGGCCTTTCTAGTTCTTGGTCAAAAATTGTGCTTCAACCGTGTTGACCCACGCAAAGCGAATAGTCTTCCCGAATACATCGACTGCCTTGTATCTAATCATCACAGTCTTGCAGAACAGCCTTCACTTATTATACTTGCATTCTCAGGGACACCCAGCCTCTCTTCTACCCCCACTGTATTCTGTAGTTTCTCATCGATTAAGCCGTATTCTTCTTATGATTTAATGATTTCTAAATTTTGCCTTCAATTCTCCCCACAGTTTCTGCTCCCCTTTTCTCTTCCCCTGATTCCCTCCTGTCCCACCCACATCCTTCCAAAACCTTGGTGCTGTCGTAATCCTGAATCTTGGCTCTTGAACAACTTTGTCATGATGGAACAATAAGTTAAAAATACAGCTTTTATTGCATTCTTTAAATGTCAGTGAATACTGGCAGTCTAACAAGTTACTTTGAACCTGACGTGCATTCATAAAAAGCTGGGTTTTTTTAATTATTGATCCACCATCTGTCCTAATTTACCAATTTGTTCTCATCCTCTACTCTGTGCTTCAATTATGTCTTCTATTTTTATTCTCTGTCTCCTTATTAAACCTAATTTTCAGTCTTAAGTTTTCTCTCTCTCCCTCCCAAACCCTCTCACCTCTCTCCCCAGTCACTATCTAGTGTCACGTATGTGGCCAAGTGTTCCTGGCCAGAGGTATTTAAGCATGATTCTGAGTCCCTTAATCTCTTTCCATTATTTATATCATCTGCAATCCCCTCGAGGTAGCTGCAAACCCCAGGCCTCAAATATCTTTAGTCCCGCAAGGGATCTTGGACTTTAGATTCAAGAGGTTCAAGATTCAAGAGAGTTTATTGTCATGTGTCCCAGATAGGACAATGACATTCTTGCTTTGCTTCAGCACAACAGACTATTGCAGGCATAAATAATACAGAACAGATCAGCGTGACCATATACCATTGAATATATATATACACGCATAAATAAGTGCAGTAGGCTAATTAAAGTTCAGATTTTGTTTGAGTTGAGTTTAATAATCTGATGGCTGTGGGGAAGTAGCTATTCCTGAACCTGGTTGTTGCAGATTTCAGGTTCCTGTACCTTCTACCTGAAGGCAGCGGAGAGATGAGTGCGTGACAAGGGTGGTATGGGTCCTTGATGATGCTGCCAGCCTTTTTGAGGCAGCGACTGTGATAGATCTCCTCGATGGTTGGGAGGTCAGAGCCGATGATGGACTGGGCAGTGTTTACAACTTTGTGTTTGCAGTCTTTTCCGCTCCTGGGCGCTCAAGTTGCCGAACCAAGCCACGATGCAACCGGTCAGCATGCCCTCTACTGTGCACCTGTAGAAGTTTGACTACTGGCAGCTAAGTTCTTGAGCTCTGGAATTCCTTGTCCATCAGACAAGAGGTACAGAAGCGTGAAAACACATACTTCTAGATTCGGGGACAGATACTTCTAGATTCTAGAGTTTCTTCCCTGGTGTGATCAGGGCAAGTGAACCATCAATTGGCCTGATGACAACCAACTAGAGAATGATCCTGACCTCCCATCTCCCTCATTGAGAAAACCTTTAATTGGACTTTATCTGGTACTAAAGGCTATATCCTTTATCCTGTATCTGTACGCTGTGAATGGCTGGATTATAATCATGCAGAGTGTTTTTGCTGACTGGGTAGCATGTAACAAAAAGATTTCCATGGTACCTCAGTACACATGACAATAATAAACTGCTTGCCTGTCTTTGCTGCTTCAACTGCTCCTTAAAGCCCACCTTCTTGACCAACTTTTTGGAAATTGGCCTCGGCCTTGTCTTGTGCTGCTCGATCTCAAATCTTATCTGTGAATCTCACTGGGGCATTGTCCTAGGTGAAAGGTTACCCACCCTGTATCTACTGCTGCTGAGCGAAATAATGAATAACAAGGCCAATTGTATCTCTTCCACAGGTGTCGGCCTATGACCCAGACCTGGCTGAGAACGGCTCTGTGGTGTACACCATCAGCCCTCCAAACCCATTCTATCGAATAAGCAGAACCACGGGGAAGATCCGAACTTCGGGAGCTGTGTTGGACCGAGAGAATAATAATGCCAGGGATGCTGAAATGATGAGAAAAATCGTCGTTTCAGCCACGGACCGTGAGTAATAAAGATGCTCATTAAACAATTAAGACGTTGTGTTGCACTTTGCTACATGTGCCTTCCAATAGTCACTGATAGTATTTTATGTCCAATTACTATTGCAATGTTTAGACAGGTACATGGATAGGACAGGTTTAGAGGGATATGGGCCAAATGGAGGTAGATGGGACATGTTGGCCGGTATGGGCAAGTTGGGCTGAAGGGCCTGTTTCCATGCTGTAGGATTAGACTGTATAATCTGGTAACTTTTACTCACCACATGACCTGGCCATGTGTGTTCCAGCCATGTGTGTCCAGGTCACATGAAGAACGGTTTATATAATGTTGACGCTGTGTAAGAAAATCAGGCAGCATTGTTTTAACTCTCTCCCTGAGTGACTCGCGCAGATGTTTTCACTAAATAAACCTCCAGCTTGCACAACATCGGAAAGTGGTTGGGACAGACGATCGAGAGTTGGTGGCTAGAGATATCGCCTGGAAGATAGAAGCGAAGGAATTGGTGACGTTTCTCATCATCTCGACCCAAAACGTCACCCATTCCTTCTCTCCAGAGATGCTGCCTGTCCCGCTGAGTTACTCCAGCTTTTTGTGTCTGTCTTCAGTTTAAACCAACACCTGCAGTTCCTTCTTACACATATGGTCTGGAAGATGCTGGGAATAGCAACAATCTGAGATGCTTCTACTTCTTCTCCCGTGTGGCGTGCACAGCCTAAAGTTGTTGGACAACTTGATCTTCCGCTTGTGCACGTCGAGTTGATTGCATTCGTCGAAACAGGGCGGACCATGTGAAGGTTGCAATCTTCCACCCCATCTGAGATGCTGGTCATGTGGAATCTGAAGGTCTTCACCAATAGCAGTATGTGATTGCAAAACAGTGCATTGCAATCACACACATTGAAATCCACAGACGTGATCCACCGTGGGTTTTCTCCAGGTGCTTTGGTTTCATCACAGGTCCCAAAGATAGCAGGTTTGCAGGTTAATTGGTTCCTGTAAATTACCCCTAGTGTGTAGGATAGAACTGGTGTACAGGCAATCGTTGGTCAGCATGAACTTGATGGACCGAAGGGCCTGTTTCTACGCTGTATTTCTAAAACCATGCTCTTAATAATAATGTGTTTGTAGTAATAATAATTCCATTTTTGTGATATGGAACTGTTTATCTACAACCATGGATTCTGGTGCATGGTGACTGACCAGTTGAACTAATTTGTTTCAAACCTTTGATCTTTGGGCCTTTCCGTCCAGTATTCCAGAGAACCATGCTGCTTGATACTCATGGGGCCCTTCCTTTTCCTAAATGTAATCCACATTTTATTTCACAGCCGTCTTATAGACTTGAATTATTTTGTGTTCAGTTCATTCAATCCACGATAATCCCTCAGACATTTCCCTTGAACAAGGGAAGCCTTGGAACACAGGAGGCTTTGAGGCAGAAGCTCCTCAGTCCTTTCCGGGGTGGCTGCATTGTCAGAGGTCCATCAGTCAAGTGAAAGTTCACACCAAGATCCCTCACATGGAGGAGGAAGAGCCTCTGACACTTGGAAAAAGACCAGGGGAGACTCCCCTTCATTATTTACTATTTATTCCGCAGCTGACACCACTGAAAGATTGGTTCTCTGGGCAGAATCGTTTTGAATAGTGCAACCTGCCAGTGCACGAATTGGAAGCTCGAGTTGCTTGTGCATCCGTGGCTGCAGAGATGCATTGACAGCAAGACTTCTCTGTGTCATAAAAGATCATTCCTTCAGTATTTGTGGAGTGTGATGATTATACTGCCCTAATTCGACAAAAGAAAGCAACTGACAATGTTGTCAAAATTGAGTTATTGCTAGTTTTAGGGTATTTGAGATTTGCTCCACACAATGGTGAACAACGTAAGTCTTCTCTGAGGACAATTTGAAAATATTTATACCAGAGAAGTAAGAAATTCCGTCACAGAGATCTGAAAGAAAAATACATTTTCCTCATTTACAAGAAAACGCCTTTCTGTCAGTTGCTTCCTTTTGTCAAAGTCGGGTAGTATAATCAAGGAAGGACAGTTCCCGTCTGCTTATCAATATGGTCTTGTACTGTAAATGCATGGCCGTCCAGTCAGACCCTGAGGAGGGGAAGTATGTAGGTATTGATGTAATCAGAAAAGTATAACATACAGTGCCACGGTACCAGCTGCTCAAAGTCCTTCCCTTTACTCCTATACCTGCTCTAAAGCCGGAAGTGCTACATTCGAGTTCTGTCACAACTCGGCAAGATCAGCTCCTTGTTTGCGTTGGTGAACAAGTGTATTTGTATTTTTCTCTTTTCACTCTGGGCTTCCTGCCTGTCGATCGTCCAGTTGCCATAGCTTTACAGTGCGTGCGCTAGGTTGCTGAGCCCCACTAATGGGAGAACTCGTGATGTCGCTAGCTTGATTTGCCATTATTTGGATTCCTCTCGTCTCCCTCGGTGTTGGTCTATGTTGCAGCTACTCCTGTAATTGGGCAACCGTGCTCCATGAGCCATCATCCTTGCAGAGCAAATACATATATAAATAAATATAGCAGAGAATGTCTACAAATAAAATAACTTTGGCTACGAATCACCCAGCACCAACTCTGCACAGTTAGTCACCTGATCCCTTGTGTGCCTTGCTTGCTGACAATGCATTTATTAGCATTAATCACAAAAGTGGGGCACTATCGAGACCTGATTAGAGGAAATCATTTTTAATGAACAAAATTTACCTTTTAGCTAATGACTTCTGCGATTCAGTCGATACTCAGAGTGTCGAGCAAAGGGACTCCCATGGCGGCGTACACATGGTGTTATATCAGCTCCCTCTGCAGAAAGCGGCTCGATCCAAGTCCATGACTATTTTTATACTCGCTCACAGAAGGTTCTCATCCTCCTTCACCCAACCCCGTCAACATGTCCTTCCAATTCCCAATCCAATTCTTTCAAGCACCACCAAAACTCTCTCCCAATGTTTTTATTCACAGCCTCAATGGTTTTGATTTTGTTAATCCCAGCCCATGACATTCCTGAATTTATTTATTCTACCAATAGTGTGAAGAAGGGTCCCGACCCAAAACATCACCTATCCATGTTCCCCAGACATTGTCCACAGAGTTATTCCAGCATTTTGTGTCTCTTTTGGAAACCAACATCTGCATTTCCTTCTTTCCACATCTGCCTGTTTAGAGATTGTAATTGCAAGTCACTTTAAATAGCTGTTATACACGCCCACACGCGCGCGCACACACACACACACACACACACACACACACACACACACACACACACACACACACACACACACACACTCACTCACTCACTCATACTCTCACACACACACACATATATACACGCACGCACACACACCCCACACACATACACACGCATACACACACCCCACATACACACACCCCCCACACATACACACGCACACACACATACACACACACACGTACACACACACCCAACATACACACACCCCACACACATACATACACCCAAACACACACGCATGCATGTGCGCACACACACACGCACGCACACATGCACACACACACAGCAACGAGATGCAAAATCAGCGTTAGTCAAAGCAGACATTTAGATCTTCAATAGTCCTGCAAAAGCCTTGCATGGAGGGCTCGGACTGATCTTGCATCCCTGGCTCTTTACAGGAAATTTATGTGCACTTAGCAGCTGTTTTAAAATAACTTGCTCTTTGTAGTATTTGATGGTGTTCAACAGATGTAATAATATGTCGAAGATAGACTCGAAATGCTGGTGAAACTCAGCGGGGTCAGGCAGCATCTCTGGAGAAAAGGAGTGGATGAAGTTTCGGGGCGAAGACCCTTCTTCAGGCCAACAATAATATGCTGCCCGTGGTCCATTTCCAATGTAAATAGCAGGGCTCAGCCAAATTACAGCTCCCATCGGCCCAAGCCTCCGTTCACGAGCTCAGACTGTTTTAAATGCACCCAGTAACCATGGAGTCCTGATCTGTGTTATTTCCATTGCAGAGGGAAGGCCAGCTCTCCAAGCCAGCAGCAGCACCGTTGTTTCTGTCAACCTGTTGGATCTCAATGACAACGACCCGGCTTTCCAAAATTTACCATTCACCGCTGAAGTGCGAGAAGGTCTACCCATAGCCTCGTCCATTTTCCAGGTAGCTTTTCTAGACCTGCGTGCAAAGCCGCCTCCACTTTAAAATGTGGAGTGCGTGTCCCTTCCGCTGCTTCAGAGAGGAAAGCGAGACATTTCTCTAGTGACTGGGGTGGACTGGGCTAAAGGGCCTGTCCCATTGTATGAGGTCATTCAAGAGCTCTCCCGAGTTTAAAAAATAATCTAACTTGTGGAAGCACGTAGAATGTACATAGCGGGTACGTCGGAGCCCGGGACGTCTCTTAGAGGCTCGTAACGCTAACGGTAGGTACTCGGGTAAACACGGTAAGCTCGTGAAGACTCGTGTAGATTTTTCAACATGTTGAAACGTGTTGAAAAATGCCCACGAGAGCCCCTAGTACTTACGAGCGGCTATTACCGTAATTCTCTGAGTTCGAATCAGGGGAACCTCGGGAGAATTAGCTTGTACAGTGGGACAGCCCCTTAAGTCTTTCCTTGATCTTTGATTAAAACTACAGTCAAACCACACTAAGCCCAGTTCTGAATAAATTAAATGTTAATAGACAATAGACAATAGGTGCAGGAGTAGGCCATTCGGCCCTTCGAGCTAGCACCGCCATTCAATGTGATCATGGCTGATCATCCCCAATCAGTACCCCTTTCCTGCCTTCTCCCCATATCCCCTGACACCGCTATATTTACGAGTCCTATCTAGCTCTCTCTTGAAAGCATCCAGAGAACCGGCCTCCACCGCCTTCCAAGGCAGAGAATTCCACAGACTCACCACTCTCCGTGAGAAAAAGTGTTTCCTCGTCTCCGTTGTAAAAATCATCTGGTTCACAAAGCCAGTGCAGATTCTTATCTGGACTGACCCACTCATGACCCTGCCCCTTGACTTGGCCGTGCAAGCCCATCCGTTCAATAGAACAGTTAGAAATGGCCAATAAATCTCGTAATTCCCAGCCAAATCCATATCTGGGAACGAATGGATGAATATGGAAGGAATAGCTTCTGTCACCTTTACATCTTCTGACGTTGATGTTTTATGGACTCCTTTCAAGGGGGGAGAGATATATCCCCATTCCAATTCCCAATTCTTAGTTCCCATTCGCCATCTGTGCGAAAACTCCTTGCTCGCACACCATCAGTTTTTCCACATTTGTTTCTGTTCAGTTTACCTCAACACGATGCTGCTTTACTCTGCCCACAGGTATCGGTGCTGGATCCAGACGAAGGATTGAACGGATTGGTCACGTACTCAATGCAAGTGGGCATGCCCCGATTGGACTTTGTCTTAAACTCCAGCTCGGGCGTCATCACCTCCACGGTGGTGCTGGACCGAGAGAGGATAGCCGAGTATTACCTCCGGTTGATAGCCAGTGATGCAGGAGCAGTGCCGAGGAGTTCCACCAGCACCCTGACTGTAAGAGGTAAGCAGCAACAGTGCTGGGCATCCTGCAGTAATGAGTCGACTCTAAACGCTGCAACATCTCTGCTCCGCATTGAAGGCTTAGGTCAGGACATGTGAAGGAAAGTTCTCTGCTTGCCTGGGTGAGTGCATCACCAACAACACCCAAGAAGCTCAAATCTTTCCAGCCCACTTGATTATCACCCCATCCACTACCTATACAGGACCTGTACAGTGAATGGCAGAGCATCTGGGGAGTGTTGTAGAGCAGGGGGGTATCGGAGCGCAGTTACATAGTTTTCATTGAAAGTGGCATCACAGGTAGACAGGGTGGTTCAGAACATTGTTTCAGCACGTTGACCTTCAACAGTCAGAGTTTTTAGTGTACTGTGTGTAGCAATGTTACAAAATTTTGAGATTTTAAAAATCAAGTCTGCAATTTATTCCATCAGATAAAGCATAAAAAGTTTAATTTGACACCTAATTTCATATCTTCAGTATTAAAAAAGTTATGGCCATTTTCATACTCGGAAATTAGCATCTTGTTCCCTATTGCATTACCATTGACTTAACACAAAAGCTGTGATCAAGGACAGTCAAAAGCCCATAACTTTCTTAAAAATTAATAGAACTGAATGAAATGTTCAGTTATTATAGATTGAAGCATTCTGAAACAAATATGAAACAATCTTACTTGGATGACCTGAAATTAAGGCATATCATTAGTTAGTTACCTAATTGTAGCTAATTACAAAATTCAATTACTAGATCTAAACATCGATCCATTTCTTAAAGAAAAGGTTAACATTTTTAAAAAACCTAAGTGTCCAAATGACATTCACACAAGAATTCACAATATAACATGATTTTTAAATCTCATTGTCATTAATTTATAGGCCAAATGGAAGGAATTTAGTGTTTAATTTCCATAAATTAATGGCCATTTTAATCATCTTGCCAGTGGGATTTTGTGGAACGCGATCGATTGGAACGTTGCGGTTGTGGCGAATTTAAACCCATATCGGCAGGAAAAATACTGCCGGTTTGTATGGGTCCTAAGTCACCTTTTTGCAACATGAAATTTTGATTTAAGGCATCCTAAGAAGCAAATTTATATGAAAAAATAAACGGTGTACCTTGCCTTGTCCCCAAAGTGAGATCCGTCCCGTTGTCGGCGTTGACGGCATTAGATGATTTTAATTTTACTCCTATTAAATTATCCAGCGCTAATTTTAATAAACTTAATAAAACGGCCGTCAAGGTGATTTTTCTTCAGCAACTAAACAGCCTGTTCAAAATCGATTTGAATAGTCTGAAGAAAAACCACATTTTAAACCCGCCCCCCTCTTAAAGGCACCAAAGTCGCGCACAAGGCCAGTGACAGAACTGCAGCGCCACTGAAGGTAAGTTTTGTAATGTACCTGCAATGTTTAGGAAGGAACTGCAGATGCTGCTTGACACCGAAGATATACACCAAATGTTGGAGCAACTCAGCGGGACAGGCAGCATCTCTGGCGAAAAGGAATAGGTGACATTTTGGGTCGAGACGCTTCTTCAGACTGTGACTCTGCACGCTCATGTTTTTAACTTTTTATACATAGGGGAGGTTTCGGAAGCGGGGCTTTCGAATTCCAAATACCCATTCACGCCTGGTTAATAGTGAATTTGTTCTGCTGAGTTCTCATTTTGGAACGCGGGCCTTGTTTGTTCTTTCAGTGATGGACATGAATGACGAGACTCCGACCTTCCACCCAGCGGTTCACCGCATCTCTCTGCTGGAGGACGTGCCCAGGGATTATGTGGTCGTCCAGCTCAACTGTACCGACGCAGACGCTGGTCTGAACGCTGAGCTCAGTTACTTCATCACAGGTGCGTGTCTGGCAAAACCAACAGAGCTGAAGTTTGGGGTAAATATACAGTATTTTAGCCAGAGTAGTGGAATCTAGAACCAGAGGACATAGGTTTAAGGTGATGGGGGAGATTTAAGAGGAAACTGAAGGCCCTAATTTTCGTGTCATAGAGTGTAATTCAAAGAAAGCCAATTCTCGCTCACCTACGTTTCTGTAGATGGGACACGTTGGCTGGTGTGGACAATCTCCAAACTGTAAGAGTCTATGACTCTATAACTGTGGGATAAAACTAAGCTGAACTAATTTATTTAGATTAAAGGCCAGCGTAGCAACCAGGTATATATGAAGATGATGTATTTGTACTTGAGTGAAGGGACTAGCAGGTTACGTTCCTGAAAATCTTTCAACAATGAATTTCATTTTGAAGTCTTCCTACCATTGGAAGCTTATTGACTTGAATTCATGGCTCAGCCCCTTCCTTCAAAATTGCTGCCTGGCCTGGCCTGCCGGCTACAGATATAAATCATCATAAGGTCATTTGGGATAAGAGTAGAATTAGGCCATTCGGCCGAACAAGTCTACTCCGCCATTCAATCATGGCTGATCTATCTCTCCCTCCTAACCGCATTCTCCTGCCTTCTCCCCAAAATCTCCGACATCAACTCACTCTGTTGCCTGACAAACACCTATGGTTGTTTTCTCAACATTATTTGGTTGCTGGTGTTAATTTAAACAAATGACTGCACTTCAAAAGTAATCCAGCGTTTGCTGAAGATTTTGTTTTGTAAAATTGAATACATGTTTCCTGAATTACTATCATCCATTAAACATATTCTGGTGCACGCAACGCGTATATTCACAGTGGTACGTAGGTGTAACGTCACAAAGAGCCCGAGGTCATGGACATTGAAGGAGACGGCACTATAGAAGATAGAATGACGCAGGATTAGCTCCAATAGATTTACAGTAGTTTAGTTTGGAGATCCAACGGAGAAACAGGCCCTTCGACCCACCGAATCCATGCCGAACAGTGATCCCTGCACACTAGCACTATCCTACACACACTAGGGACAATTTACATTTATAGCAAGCCAATTAACCTACAAACCTGTATGTCTTTGGAGTGTGGGAGGAAACCGAAGATCTCGGAGAAAAACCATGTGGTCACGGGGAGAATGTACAAGCTCCGTACAGACAGCATCCGTAGTTGAGATCGAACCAGGGTCTCCGGCACTGCAAGCACTGTGAGGCAGCAGCTTTACCACTGTGCCACCGTTGTAAGCCAGATTAGTAACATTTAAAACATAGGACATAGAATAGAAAAAAATAAAACACAGGAACAGGCCCTTTGTGCCGCAATGTCTGTGCCGAACATAATGTCAAGCTCAACTAATCCCATCTCCCTGGATGCAATCATTAGTCCTCAGTCCCCTGCATATCCATGTGCCTATCAAAAAAGCCTCTTAAATGTCACTGCACGCCACTGTTTTCCCCAATAACTGAATGAGCATCCAGTTGCTTTGTGAAAATTGTGTGTGGAATTAACTGTGGAAAATATCTTCCTCTGGAGCTTTTGTCAATGCGTGATCCCTGCTCTCATTTGGCAGAACAAACAGCTTCTCCACTTACTTCCTCTTGCCTAATATTTTTAATGTCTCTCCTGCCAGCCTTCGTCTTCTCCAACTACAATCACTGCATCTCCAGGTTCTCCACACGACTGAAGCTCGTCATCATTGCGATCACCTACATAAAGCTCCGCAGAATGTTCTATTCTTCAGAAAGTGTAATGCGAAAAGGGTTATTACGACTTATTCCTTTTTGTATTAGTGCCCTTATTTACAAAGCCAAGCACAACATAAACGTTCTCAACCAGTATAAAACCTAGGGTTACACAAAAAGCTGGAGAAACTCAGCGGGTGCAGCAGCATCTAAGGAGCGAAGGAGATAGGCGACGTTTCGGGTCGAGACCCTTCTTCCAGTATAAAACCTACATTGCCTCCTTCAGACTGTTGAATATGAATGATTCCTCTGGGCCTGAACTCCCACATGCTCTGCTCATAATAGAACATAGAACCACAGCCCAACAACAGGCCTTAAGCCCACGATGTCTGTGCCTAACATAATACCAAGACCAACTCATATCTGCCTGCGCATAATCCATAAGAAGGGGTTCGGCCCGAAACGTTGCCTATTTCTTTCGCTCCATAGATGCTGCTGCACCCGCTGAGTTTCTCCGGCACTTTTCGGTTTTCCAGCATCTGCAGTTCCTTCTTAAACATCCATATTCCTCCATTCCCTGCAGAGCCACATGCCTGACCAAAAGTCTCTTAAATGCTGCTAACATCGGCTTCCACCGCCATCCTGGGGTACACATTCCAGGCACCCATCACCCTCTGTTTAAGAATCAAAAAACTTGCCCTACACATCTCCTTTAAACCTTCACGCATTTACCTTAAACTTTGCCCTCTGGTATTTGACGTTTCCATCCTGGGGAAAAAGTTTTAACTGTTTACCCTACCTATACCTCATAATTTTATAAAGTTCCAACAGATGTCTCCCTCAACCTCTGGTATTCCAGAGAAAACATTACAAGTCTGTCCCACCTCTCCTTGTAGTAATAGCCACCCAGCTACTAAACGCAACAACAAATAGGCTCTGAACTGCAGCAGACGTGTTATTATTGCACACTATGTGTTATTTATTGAGAATGCGTGCATGTTTATACACACACTGAACTTTATTTCTTCTCCCGTTATGTACTATGTTTACATATTCTGTTGTGCTGCAGCAAGTAAGAATTCCATTGTCCTATCTGGGACATATGACAATAAAACGCTCTTGACTCTGGATATAGCCACTAATCCGTGCAGCCTTCTGGTCAACTTCCTCTGTCCCCTTTTCACATCCTTCCTGTTTTGGGGCAATCAGAAATGCACGTTAGATTCTGGCTTTGCCATGAAGTCACCTGTGAACAATCCCCATTCCTCGGGCTAACGTAGCAATTCTAGACAACATTCGTGTCTGGCTGTTACCTGGCAAGAAGCATCCATGGCCCATCACAAAGCCAAACAATGTTTATCCACCCACCCTTGGCATTAATTGGCATTACCAATGCAAAGTCCTCCTCCGTCAAAGTCCTGGGTGACCACCATTGACCAGCAACCCGATTAGATTGACTACATCAGTTCGGAAGTTAGAACCATCAGTTCTAAAGTTGGTTATCCCCCAGTGAATGGCTCACCTCCTGATGCTCCAGAGCCTTTCTCCAAGTCGGGAGCATGGTGAAGAGTGTCAGGGGTTATGGGGAGAACGCAGGCGGATGGGGTTGAGAGGGGAAGATAGATCAGCCATGATTGAATGGAGGAGCAGACTTGATGGGCCGAATGGCCTAATTCTGCTCCTATAACTTTCCACCTGTCTGCGTGAATGTAGGGAAGCCTGATACCATCAGGACAAAGCAGTTCGCTAAGTTTGTACCTTGTCCACCATGCTAATCATTCTTTCCTTCCATCATTGGTTGCTGTGTGGACACATTCGACATTCTGCATCCCAAATAAATGAAGAGTTGAGTGGCCTCCCCTGCTATATTATTCTACGATGATGTGGCGCTCCTTTTAAGGTCCACGGGCGTTGGATTTAACTGGAGCTACAATGGGAGACTGCGTACAAATGCCCTGAGTGTTCTCATGTGAAGCAAGTGGCATCAATTCTCCCTCTCTTCCATTACAGTGCAGGAAATGAGACCTGTCCTGTTAAATCTGTCAGATTTGTGGCCTCAAGATAACACATCCATCTCAAAAAAAATAATGCAAAGTTATCTTTCAGGTGGAAACAACGATGGGAAATTCAGCGTTGGCTTTCGAGACGGAATTGTCAGAACTGTGGTGAATCTGGACAGAGAGACTCAAGTTTCTTACACACTGATTTTGGAAGCTATCGGTGAGGAGCTAAGCTGAACCATTTCAAATGGATGTACAGTATTTCAATTGTTTAAAGAGATCAAAATATAGAATCTCAGTCTGTCGTTCTCCAGTTTTCGCCTTTTGATCATCCTTGGTTATAATTGCTGTGTCAGTGGTGATGGAACCTTCTGCTATCAAGGCCCTTTTGCCTGGCATTTCCTTCATAAACCTCTCTCTCTGTTTCTCTTCACCACTCACTACTCCATTAAAACAATCCTCAAATCCTAACGGTTTGGTCACCTGTCAAACACCTTGAGTGATTTAATTATGCAAACGTTTCTGAGACTTATTATTACTTAAATATTGGATTACAAGAGCTCCTCTGACTGTTCTGATCAATACCTGTTTCTTCTTAAGCAAATTAGCAGGTCATTTACTGCTGTTTGCGGCAACTTCCTCTTTGCTGTTCTAACAGTGACCCAATTCAAATCATTTGTGGCGACTCGAAGTTACAAAGGACATGGTGCACTCCTGGCTTTTTCATTTACCTTGATTCCCACTGGCCATTTTATTTTAAGTTTGCAGAACCTTTGATCAACTTTGAGCTCGAGCTCCAATACCTGTTCGTAGGTGTTCCCTCAATATCAATTCCCATGCTTGTGTCAATTCTCTTCCTCCCCAGTGTCCCATTCTACATTACCTTGGTCATCCCCCCTTTGATCTGTGTTTTCACTCCTTCCCCTTCCATATCTCTGTGTCACCCACTCTCCTGACTCTCAGTCTGAAGAATAATCTCAACCCGAAACGTCACCCGTTCCTTCTCTCCTGAGATGCTACAGGCACTGCTGAGTTACTCCAGCATTTTGTGAGCATCTTCCCATTGTAAATGAATGATGGCAGTGCCGAAAGGCAAAGTGATTAAGGGGAACCTGCGCACAGAGTTACTTCAGAACAGAGTTCAAAATAACATTGAATGCATGCATGCCTTATGTTGGCCTTAAGGCTTGGTCCGACCCCACAGCATCCAACCTGTGTAGTTGGGAACTGGACAAAACATTGGAGTTGGCTCATGCCTGCCCAGTCCATCCCCCTGCCCGATTCGGACCAACCCACCCAGCACCACCATGAGTCAGTTACAGATCTGAGACTTGTAGTCAGGTCATGATGAAGGTAGGAAAACCCACCAACACTTGGACTCAGATCAGCTCGAGCAGAGTCATGTCTGGGTAAGACCCCACATTTACTCTCAAGCACACTTCTACATGTGCACGTCAGAGAAAATATTAGAGTTAAGGTGGAGGAAGGTTAGTTAGCTGGATAGCTCAACACTGCAGGCCAATGCAACACATCCCTCCGGAAGACTAGGTGGTAACCAAGTGCCCTGTTGTGCTGCTCATTCCATGAAATGTTTCACAAACAACGCAGCACTTTTGAAATGTAATACAAAGGATCTGTAGATGCTTGTTTATAGCAAAGATAGACATAAAATGCTGGAGTAGCTCAGTGGGTCACGCAGCATAGCTGGAGAAAATGGATAGGTAACGTTTCGGGTTGGGACCCTCCTATCTGAAGAAGAATTATCCACGTTCTCCAGAGATGCTGCCTGACCCGCTGAGTTACTCCAGCACTTTGAAGTTGTAGCCACTGCAACAAAATGAATAACATGAATTTCTGTAACACTTGTCATGTCCCAGTGAACCACTTTACATCACTGGGGTAATGTTGCACAGCAAGGTCCCAGAAACACAATGTAATAATGACCAGGGAATCCTGCTTGATTACTTTAGTTTAGTTTTAGTTTAGAGATGCATCATGGAAACAGGCCCACGGAGTCCGTGCCGACCAGCGATCACCACACACTAACATTATTGTACACGCACTAGGGACAATTTACAATTTTACCAAGCCAATTAACCTGCAAACCAGTGCATCTTTGAAGTGTGGGAGGAAACCGGAGCACCTGGAGAAAACCCACGCGGTCACAAGGAGAACCTACAAACTCCATTCAGGCAGCACCTGTAGCCAGGATCAAGCTCCTGATCCCTGCAGCAGGAAGGCAGCATTCTACCGCTGCGCCACCGTACCCACATGGTCAGAGAGATAAATAGCGTTGTACTATCAACTTCTAGCTCTTCTTCAAAATGATTCCTTGCGATCTGTAGGCAGGCAGAACCTTGTTTTTAATTCCGAACTGAAAGATAGCTCCTGTAACCATGCAGCACTCGGCAGTGCCAGCATTGCGATGGTTAACCTTGTAAAGATCTGGTGTGGGACTTGAACCCACCACCTTAAGGGCCTGTCCCACCAGCATGCAACTCTATGCGATGAACGCGATCAAACTAGAAGCGGGGGCTGCGCAGAGGTTGGGTGATCCCCTGTACAGGGCCGTTCCCACCAGCATGCGCCTGCATGCGGCAAGTGCGACCAAACCAGCAGTAGGGGCCGCGCGGAGGTCCGGTGAGTGGCGCAACGCGGCGCAAAGTGAGGCGAACTTGGAGCGAAGTCTAAGATAAGTTCGCCAGGACAGAGAGGGGCACAGAGGCACACACACACAGAGGGCCACGGAGCCACACACATAGAGGATCACGGAGGCACCTACAGATAGGTTCACGGAGGCACGATGTCGGGGTGGTGTGTAAACGTCGAGGCGAGTGCGAGCCGACAAGCCGTTGCCGCGCGGAATGTTTGGACATAGTCAGTTTTTCGGAGCCCCGCGCAGTTTCGGGACGAACTCCGCACAATTCCGCATGGCTCCGGCGATCGAAGTGGGACCAGCCCCGCGACGCCAGACGGCTCAAGCGACCACGTTAGGTCGCGCTAATCGCATAGAGTTGCATGCTGGTGGGACAGGCCCTTTAGACTCAAAGGTGAGAATGCATCAGGCAGAGAGGTCAATTAAAGACTGAGAACCGACACCTCAGCCTTTCAGGATTGGCGCATGAATTGAAAATACTTGAGAAAACAGTGACTAATTTTCTTTCATTCGAGGCTCTAAGTAAGAATGAGCCTAACTTTATTCAGCGCTGTCAGAAGTCGGGAATGGAAGCGAGGAAGGTTATTTGAATTGATGACAGCCTTAGATTATCAAACCAAGGGCTGATCTGATCTGACATAACTTCTCTTCCGCTGAGTGCCTTCATCCTTCCAAATTAAGTCAGATTTATTTTTTCTATTATTATCCTTGACGTTTATTATTAATAAAAATCAGTGTTGTCATAATGACCCATCAGGGAACAGAATAGTTTTTAGCAAGGAAATTATTTTTTTAAGTTTGTGTCTTGCACAAGTTAAGTTTGATTTTGGCTACGTTTCTGATCAATTGTGGGCTTGGTAATAATCAGTCGAATCCCGGCCATGACTTCTTCCTGGCTGCACTTTGTGCTTAGTTCAATTCTGGTCACGGATGCACATTGAAGGGATTGGATCAGGCAGACTGCACAGGGAAGAGTCATGAGGACAGACATGTATAATTTAGACCCATCGTGATCGCGTGACATTCTTCATGACCTTTGGAAACTCCTTGTTCACTTGTAAATGAAGCAAAACTCTTAACTGTTCCAAATTAATCCATGCCACACGGATTTAGTGAAGGGGGTTCATGCCAGTAAGTTCAGGAGGTTGTCAATAGACAATAGATAATAGGTGCAGGAGTAGGCCATTCCCAATCAGTACCCCGTTCCTGCCTTCTCCCCATATCCCCTGACTCCGCTATTTTTAAGAGCCCTATCTAGCTCTCTCTTGAAAGCATCCAGAGAACCTGCCTCCACCGCCCTCTGATGCAGAGAATTCCACAGACTCATCACTCTCTGTGAGAAAAAGTGTTTCCTCGTCTCCGTTCTAAATGGCTTACTCCTTATTCTTAACCTGTGGCCCCTGGTTCTGGACTCCCCCAACATCGGGAACATGTTTCCTGCCTCTAGCGTGTCCAAGCCCTTAGCAATCTTAACAATGTCCTGCAACATGGCAACGGATTCCTTGGGGGTCAGGGGTGGGGGGGGTTGGAATTGTGTCAGAAGTGGTTGCAGACTGAGATGGGGGCATTCTGGGTTGAGGTGTAGAATCAAAGAACTGCCGATGCTGGCTTATACCAAAGATAGACACAAAGTGCCCCTGCTTTCAGTCTGAAGAAGGGTCTCGGCCCGAAACGTAGAGTCTGAAGAAGGGTCTCGACCCAAAAAGTCACCCATTCCTTTCCAAAGATGCTGTCTGTTCCGCTGAGTTGCTCCAGCATTTTGTGTCTATCTTCTGTAGTTCCTTCAGTACACATTCAGACCAGAGATGTCACCTTTCCTTTTATCTCCAGAGATGCTGCTAAGTTACTGACACACTTTATGTTTAAGAAAGAACTGCAGATCCTGGAAAAATCGATGGTAGACAAAAAATACTGAAGAAGGGTCTTGACCCAAAACGTCGCCTGTTCATTCTCTCCATAAATGCTGCCTCACCCGCTGAGTCACTCCAGCATTTTTGTCTACCTTGTACACTTTGTGTTCATCTTTGCTATTCCGGGCTTGCTATGGGAGAAATAGATCATATAACATACACATTCACTCTTTCTGTTGTGATTTATAAAAACAAAAAACATTTCTTCACGTAACTCTTTGATGAGAGATATTCAGAATTAACAGAGAGTAAATCTACTTGAAATAATAGAAGTTTATACCCCCCATTGTTACTGCCAGCAGTATAAATATGTTGAAATGCTGTGCATTTGTTTGTGACAGCATTCATTTCCCTCAAGAACGCATTGCTGCATTGACCGGCGCAACTATGCCTGTCCTCAAAAGCCTGACGTAGTGAGAAATGCATTGGAGGCTTTTCAGTGTCGAAAACAGGGGATTCAGCCTAACAAATCAACAGCGGTGTCTCAACCCGAAACGTCACCCATTCCTTCTCTCCAGAGATGCTGCCTGTCCTGCTGAGTTACTCAGCATTCTGTGTCTAACAGTGGTATCTATCTCCGTGCTTTGATATCCATTCCTTCTTTCCTCTCCACTTCATTCAGCGTTCATTTCTTGAGCAAAATTTATTTTGACGAGGTTTCTGCCTCAGCAATAATGTAGCAAAGAATCACCCACTGCATTCACACTCAGTGAGTTTTAGCACATTTTAGATGCGGTTTCTTGTAATTAAATCATCATTGTTTGGTCTTGTTGCTGCTGCCGTGACTGAACCTTCCTGATTCATTTAGAATGGATCTACTTCTGCTCATTGTTAATTCTTGCAGTAGTTCCCTCCCGAGCAGTGGTTCCTAAAGAGGGCTGTGGCTGGGCGGGGGGGAAGGGCGTTAAGATGCAAGAGGATGTTTCCACTTGTGCAGGGTTCCCAACCTTTTTTATCCCTATTACCCCTGGCAACTTTAATAACACATAACAATATTATTTCACTTATTTATGAACAACTAAAGATGAACAGATACCAGAACCAAACAGTCAGTCAATGAGACAAAATATGTTCAAATCCAGAATCAACAAATTTACTCCCTGGATAGGTGAAATGTACCCCCGGAGGTAAATTTACCCCAGGTTGGGAACCCTTGCACTAGTGGGAGAGTCTCGAACCAGACGCCTCAGAATAAAAGAGTATACCTTTAGAAAGGAGATGAAGAGGAATTTATTTAGCCAGAGGGTGGTGAATCTGTGGACTTCATTGCCACAGACAGTTGTCCAGGTCAAGTCATTGGGGATTTTCTTGTCGGAGATTTTCTTGACAGAGTGTTGATCAGTGCGGGTGTCAGGAGTTATGGGGGGAAGGCAGGAGATTGGGGTTGAGCGGGAAAGGGAAATCAGCCATGATTGAATGGCGGAGTAGACTTGATGGCTTACATCTGCACCTATGACCCATAGATTTATGAAGAGAGATGGACAAGGCGTAGGGCGAGAGAGCAGTCAGTACACACTTGACCGTTCTGCCGTAGATTCCACTGACCTTCTCTCTAAAAACACGCACTCTTTTGCTAAATAGTATTTCATGAAACGTTTCAAAGTTGAGAAACTGGTGACACATCATCAAGCCCACCCATCGCATTGCGAATTGACGGAACAGTGAGGTGGTTACTAAATGTGTCTAGAACTTAGAGATACAGCACCAAAACAGGCCCTTCGGCCCACCAAGTCTGCGCAGACCAGCGATCCCCGTGCACCAACACTATCCTTCACACACTATGGACAATGTACAATTGTACCAAGCCAATTAACCTACAAACATGTACGTCTTTGAAGTGTGGGAGGAAACTGGAGCTGTCGGAGACGACCCACGCAGGTCACGGGGAGAACGTCCAAACTCTGTACAGATAAGCAGCTGTAGTCAGGATCGAACCTGAGTCTCTGGCGCTGTAAGGCAGCAACTCAACCGCTGCGCCACCATTCTGGTATCTAAGACCCTAGCTAAATGAGTATCAGTATCAGAAAAGCTGGTATCATGGGATGAAGTTCATTAATTTTGTTAAATTAATTAAACTAAAAAGTAGTAATTGGATTTTGAATAAATGTGCAATTAATTAAATGTACTTGTTTTTAATTCTATTGTGTCATTATCTTCTGCAGTATGTTGTGCAAACCGCTGTTCTGAATGTTAAATCTGAAGATGGGTTTTGGCCCGAAACGTTGCCAATTTCCTTCGCTCCATAGATGCTGCCGCATCCACTGAGTTTCTCCGGCACTTTTGTTTTCCTCTGTTATTCTGAATAATGCTTTTTATTGAGTAGGGGAGGGGATATGGGGGGGGGGGTTGAGTTTATGGGGCCCAAAACAGGTTCTAGGGAGAGCTGGGTGACCTGAACAGAGAACTGGCTTCATGGAGATGGTGGAAGGTTGTTTTTCCAGACTGGAGGTTTGGGATTAATGGTGAGCTTCACAGATCGGTGCTGGGCCCATTGCGATTTGTTGATATCAACAATTTGGATGAGAATGTACGTGGCGCGATTTAATAAGTTTGCAGGTGACACCAAAGCGGGTGGTATCTTAGAGAGGGAAGATGGCTATCAAAAGTTACAGCAGTATCTTGTTCAGCTGAGCAAGTGGCCTGAGAATTGGTTGATAGATTTAATGCAGATAAGTGCCAAGTGCTGCATTTTCAGAACTCGATTCAGAGCAGGAACTACGGGACAGCTTTTTCACCAGGAATATGGTGGGTTTATGGAACGAGCTGCCAGAGGAGGTAGTTGAGGCTGGTACTAAAACAACATTTAACCCATTTGGACAGGTAGGTGGATAGGAAAAGTTTAGAGGGATAGGGGCCAAATGCAGGCAGATGGAACTGGCATAGATGGGGCATCTTGGGCAAGTTGGGCCCGAATGGGGTTGTATGTACTGTATGAATCTACAGTATGTTTATAATATCCTGTTGATTCTCATCGTTTTTGCATTGCAGAACAAGGTAGCAACATAACTTCCTCAAAGCTCATTAACTATCTGTGCCTGTGATATTGTCGGGTGGAATTCTGATCTATTTCACTCCCCCGGTAAATAATCCCCATCTACTCCGCTTTAGTTTTCCCAAGTGCATTAGCCGAGGTGAGGAAGTAAATGGCTGCGTTATATTTGGGAATATCGAAAGGTGCAGGAATGAGGGAATGTTCACAAACTTTCAATGAATCCATGTAGATGGTCTGGAGTCTGGATTTTCTTTATGGCGGAGGAAGAATTGGAGATGCATCTGTAAAGAGATCATTTCGAAACTTGCAATGGAAAGAGTCAGGGAAAGAAAAGCACAATGTGAGTTGGTGAAAATGTCAGAGGAAATCTGCTCCGCCCATGACAAGTAATTGTAGAGTTGTGGGTGCAGCCTTGTCCATCCTTCATCAACCCCCCCGCTCACCCCATCATATCCATCTATATTTCATTCTGCCATGAGAAAGCAGCCAAAATTATCAAGGACCATTTGAGGCTATGTACCATCAGACTCGGGTACAACTTCTTCCCCATTGTTATTACACTACTGAACAGACTCTCGTAATCTAAGGGTGTAGTCCCGTTCTTCCAACCTACCTTGTTGAGCCTTTGCACTTATTTTCATTTACACTTTCTCCCCTACCTGTTGTACATTTGTTACGGTTTGATTGTACTCGTGCATGGTAAGATGTTACTGGATAGTGTGTGTTGAACAAAGTTATTCGTTGTACAGGTGACAATCATAAACCATTACCAATCTTCACACAGATAATGGTCCCGCTGGGGGCAGAAGGACAGGGACGGCCACTGTGTACGTCACGGTGATGGATGTCAATGACAACCGCCCCATCTTCCTGCAGAACACCTACGAGGCCAGTGTCCCCGAGAACATCACTGAGTCCACCAGCGTGCTGCGGGTGAGTTAGACTGAAGCCTTTTACCTGCACAATCAGAGATGAAATCGAGATCCTAAAGGAACAAGACCAGGGGTGGGGAACCTTTTCATGTTGGAACGCCGCAGTAAGTTAGCTGTAATCTAACAAGGCCGCATTCACGAAACTTCAATCAGATATACTTCAAAATGTACATTATTTTGTTAAAATAGCCCTCATGACTTACTAATGTTTTAATTGTGGCCGTCAGTCGGGGAAGATTATTTCGTTGAATCTTCTTTTACTCTTTGGTATTTTAAATACGTTCATTTTAAGATTAAAATAAAAATAAAAGATGAACAAAAGCATATTAATAATGAAAAGATTTGTTCTACAAAATTTGGATTCATTAAAAAAGGCCGCACTTAATGGCCTAGAAGGCCGCATGCGGCCTTAAGGCCACAGGTTCCCCACCCCTGAACAAGTAGTTTGTGTGTGTGATATGGGCCTGTCCCACTTAGGCGACTGCCGCAAAAATTGCAACATGTTGAAAATATTTCGGCGACAGTGCCGACAATATTTGCTGTTGTAGGTTGGCATAGGTGTCGTAGGTGCTGTCGTAGGTTGTCGCCAGGTGTCATAGGTAAATTGCATTAAAACTAGTCCCTGGCAGTCACCTAAAGAGTCGCCTAGTGGGACAGGCCCTTTCGGCATCATGGTCAGTGCTGACACGATGGGCTGAAGGGTCAGTCCCTGTGCTCTAGAGTTGTGTGTTCTAGTCCATTTATCCCCAAAGTTGTGACCAATATTTATCCCTCATTCATTGTTCAGCAGATCATTACTTTGAACGTGCATTGCCTTCGTGTTTGTGGAAACTTGCTCTGCATAAATGTGCTGCCATGTATTCTACATTCTATCAGTAGTTTAGTTGCTGCCTTGCAACGCCAGAGACCCGGGTTCGATCGTGACTACGGGTGCTGTCTGTACGTGCTCCCTATGACCGCGTGGGTTGGCTCCGGGTGCTCTGGTTTCCAACCACACTCCAAAGACATACAAGTTCGTAGATTAATTGGCTCGGTAAAATTATGAAATTATCCCTGGTGTGAAGGTCAGCACTAGCGTAAAGGGTGGTCAGAGCCGGATTTACCACTAGGATTTATAGGCTGAACTCTAGGACCTCGAAATCTAGGGGGTGTCCAGCCAGGGCAACTCTCTATCTCTCTCTCTGTCACTCTGTCTCCGCCCGCCATCCGTATTCAGCACCCATATTCAGGATCAATTCCGGGTCTCTGGCACTTTTAGGCAGCAACTTTATGGCCAATGTACTGCCCCATAGTCTTGAACTGAATTAAAACATACAGTAGCTGTAAAGGGGGCCATAGAGTCACTTGGAGATTTAAGACTGAAAATTGATATTTTCATATTTTTAGTAACCAAAGTTATCAACGTATAATTTTTTCTGTGTTGGAAAACAAAATATAGTGGCACAGCTGGTAGACTTGCTGCCTCACACACACCAGAGATCTGTGTTCGATTCTGTCTCGGGCACTGCCTGCGTTGAATTTACACGTTCTCCCTGATGTGAGGGTGGCGGGGACAGGAAGAAGAAAGGAAGAGGCAGAGACAGTGGGCTGAGGGAGAGTTGGGAAGGGGAGGAGAAAGCAGGGACTACCTGAAATTGGAGAAATCAATGTTCATACCACTGGGGTGTAGGGCAGAAAGGTCGGATTCGGAATGGGAGGGGGAGCTGAAGTGTTGAGCCACCGGGAGATCAGGTTGGTTATTGCGAACTGAGTGGAGGTGTTGTGCAAAGCGATCGCCAAGCCTGCGCTTGGTCTCACCGAGGTTGATCATACGCTGAATAATCCAACCACATTTTTGTTTGGAAGTGGAAAGAAATGATAGAAATTGCATTCATTGCAATGTGTCAAAAGAGTTGAGCTACTGTATTATAATTTTGCTGCATGTCATTGTGGTATATATCATGTCTTGATTGGTGAATATGTTTAGTTTGTGACTTTATTTGAAGCAGAAATAATATGTGAATGCTTCATTGAGCATAATTCCAACTGGTAACTACGCACTTTGTCCGAGCACATTATCGCACGCGTCATGCAAGCCGTCTTAAATGACTTAAAAACTTAAAAAGCTGCCAAGGTTGCCCGGCTTTACAACAGAGAAAAAAAATTAAGTGAGAGCCCTGCAAGGTGTATAATATTTTTAACACTGGCATAGGCCTTTCTTTCTTCAACGCACTGTAGTCTCTAAACAACCCTTCAGTCATTTTTGTTGCCCTCCATTTCAGAATAATAGTGTTTTAAGCCGATAACTCGACACTAGCGCTGGCAATAAATAAATAAAAAGCGCAGCTTTCCAGCCGGTTATCTCATTGGCCACACTCGGCTGCAAATCGGTGTCAAATCAGGTGGACCATCTTCCTCTAGTCGTGGGGGTGGGGGGTTGGGAGGGGCCTCACGAGTGGAGCAGCCTAGGGCCTCTCTTCATCTAAATCCGGCCCTGAGGGTGACCGCTGGTCAGCGTGGACTCGGTGGGCCTCAGGGTCGTTTCCGAGCTGTATCTCTAAAGTCTGAAAAGACTGCAGAGTACTTTGAGAAGCATTGACAATGTGATAAATGCTGAAGAAATGTGCAGATTAGGCCGGAATTATCAATCAAAACAAAGCAGAAATGGATCGAGGCTTCAGCAGTGATCAAAATCATTGATAGATGGGACAGGTCTATTTCTTTCCCCTTGCTGAAGCTTCACCTTGAAGTTGTGAAATGTTTTCATCGAGATATCCACTCCCTCAGCAGGTTGAGATGTTGATGCAGCGTTGCATAAACATTGGTAAATTCCTCGACAAATAATTAAAGGGCCTGTCCCACTTGGCCGTCATTCGCGCGCCATTTACGCGACTTGCTAGCGTGCGGGTAGCGCGGGAAGGGCACATGGAGTGGTGTGGAGGTGTGTGGACTTCCTCCTGAACGAAGCCTGTCACGTAAGGGACGGCCAAAGTGGGACAGGCCCAAGACCCTGGCGCGACACAACGTCTCACCTCCAACAGCAGCAGCAGGCAAACGATCGCCGAGCTCGGCCTGGGGTCACGGCCGTTGCGGATCCGGATCCGCCCCAATCGTACTCCTAAATCGGGGCCAAGACGATTGCAGATAGACACAAAATGCTGGAACATCTCTGGAGAGAAGCAATGGGTGACGTTTCGGGTCGACACCCTTCTTCAGACTGAAGAAGGGTCTCGACCCGAAACATCACCCATTCCTTCTCTCCAGAGATGCTGCCGGTCCCGCTGAGTTACTCCAGCATTTCGTGTCTATCTTCAAATGACGTCACGCACTCCAGACGGCTGTGCGGACGCATGATGACGCGCTCGACCGTCACGTAAATGACGGCAAGTGGGACAGGCCCTTAACGCTTCAGAGCTTCAGGTTGAATAATGGTTGTAGAACCACTTCCAGTCTGGAACAGAATAACCTTCTCCATTCTCCGACAGTTCACTTTCAGATTTTTACTGATCTATTTTGATGGATTTTAGTATGTTATTTTTCCATACAATGTCGATCATTGGGAATTCAGTGTGGACCAAACACATGCATTGATCCTTTAACCAATTCAGTTGGTGTGCTGTATGTGATTAATTTCTGCCAACGTGTGAAATGTTAGCTCCGCATGTTAGATCTGGCCACTGCTCAACGGCTGCCTGGTGAAATGTTTAAGCAGACAGGATTTAGTGTCCAGTCGGTCGTAGCCAGGATCAGACAAGCAAATAGGGTTGTGCCCTGCACATCTAATTCCTAACACCTGCAGAAAGGCAGTAAAATCTGGGTTGGAGGAAAGATAACCCAGCGAGCAAGATCTGTGGGGCCTTGAGTGGAAGATATAGACACAAGGAACTGCTGACACCCAATTTTTGAACAGTCAGTTTTTCGGAACCCCGCGCGATGTCGGGACGAACTCCGCACAATTCCGCACGGCTCCGGCGATCGAAGTGGGACCGGCCCCGCGACGCCGGACGGCTCAAGCAACCACGTTAGGTCGCGCTAATCGCATAGAGTTGCATGCTTGTAGGCCAGGCCCTCAACACTGTCCTACACACACTAGTGACAATTTACAATTATACCAAGCCAATTAAACTACATACCTGTACGTCTTTGGAGTGTAGGAGGAAACCGGAGCATTTGGAAGAAAACCCACGCTGGTCACGGGGAGAACGTACAAACTCCATGCAGAAAGCTCCCGTAGTCGGGATCGAACCCGGGTCTCTGCCACTGTAAGGCAGCAACTCTACCGCTGCGCCACCCTCCAAGTCGGCTAGGCTATAATTGCAGTGCAGTGCAGATGGAGCGTTGCAATGGCAGAGGCGCCGTGAAGATCAGGGGTCTGTCACCCTCTTCAGGAGAATAAGTGCAGGCTTCCATAGAACTGGTTGAAAAAAGAGCTGAAGTCCTTGGTCCTGTGCCCACTACACTTTGCTTAACAAACATGCCTAAAACATTCTAATTGGTCGTTCATTTGACTTTAAGCCTTTACTGTGTACAAAATGTTCAGCTTAATGACATTGATCTACTTAATGGTCCCTGTAAGACTTCAAAGTAATTACATTTATGCAAAGTGCTTTGAGACTCTTGAGACCAGGAGATGAATTGCAATGGAAATAAAAATGTTTTTCTCGTTTCTTAAATGAACTGGAGTAGACTAATGTTAATGTGATAGTTACCATAGTGAGAAAATATGTACGTGCATGCACATATTTCCCAAGTAAGTCCTTTGTACTCCCCCTTCCCAGTTCTCCGATCAGTCTGACTGTCCCCCTGATTTCATTTTATTGCTGTATGCTTCATTGTCAATCTTCCCCAGCTAACAATGATGTGTTCTATATTTTCTTTGACTTTTGTCTCCTTTGATGTCTCATTTTCACACCTTACCTTTCCATATCTCTGTGTCTACCTCCCCCCGACTCTCGGTCCGATGAAAGGTCTCGACCCGAAACGTCACGCATTCTTTCTATCCAGAGATGCTGCCTGAAGCCCCTGTCCCACTGTACCAGGTAATTCACGAGTTCTCCCGTGTTCTCCCCTGATATCCCTGCTACGGATATTCTCCCAAGTACGAATCAGGGGAAAACTCGGGAGAACTCGTGAATTACCTCGTACAGTGGGACAGGGGCTTGACCTGCCAAGTTACTCCAGAATTTGTGCCATCCTTTAAGACTTCAGTGAGGATTCCTCCAGCAAGGTAGTCCAAGTGTTTGGAGTGCAAGTCTTTCACTCCTTTTTGTCATGCACCTTTTAACTACTTTTTGTCATGCACCTTTTATTTGTGCAACGTAATGTTGACAGTCTTCGAGCAGTAGAATCATGTTTAATTTGACACAGTTAAATGATCACTGCCGTATCCTGACTCCAGTGTTGTTTCAAATGTTCTGACACTCTGCAACCTACCTTTACCAGAAATCACGATCATTTAAATTTTTAAGACATGGTCATGACTCCGGATTAGTATACACAAAATGTGATTGAAGTAGTCATCTTGCACTTATTCCCTGGAGGTACTGACTCAGTCCTCTGCTAGTTCTGTTAATTCTTTCTGTGGAATATTTTGTTCCACCTAATTCACGCTGTGCTGTTTCTGATGATATGCGCTGCGGCGTTTCCTCGGATTAAAAACACCCAGGGAAAAAATAAAGAGAAACAGGATCATAAGTTGCCGGAAGTGCACAGCTTGTTTGAGCATAACTTCCACAGACCCAGTCCAAAATATGTGTTATGAATAGAATAAACGGTGCTGCATGGGGGCGCGGCGGTAGAGCTACTGCCTTACGGCGCCAGAGACCCGGATTTGATCCTGACTACGGGTGCTGCTTGTACGGAGTTTGCACGTTCTCCCTGGAGTCTGAAGAAGGGTTTCGCCCCGAAACGTCACCCATTCCTTCTCTCCAGAGATGCTGCCTGTCCCGCTGAGTTACTCCAGCATTTTGTGTCTACCTTTGATTTAAACCAGCATCTGCAGTTCTTTCCAAAGCATCTAGTGTTCCTTCATACATGGCATGTACATGCCTTCCTATAAAAGGTTAGTAAACACAGGTTACTCCTGAAACAAACACTTCTTCTTGCGTAAGGCGTGCACAGCCTAAAGTTGTAGAACAACTTGTTCTATTTGATCTTATTTGATTCTGCACGCCAGGTTGATTGCATTCTTCAAAACAGGGCGGACCACGTGAAGGTTGCAATCTCCCACCCCGAACAAACACTCATCTTGTCAAACATTAAAGACCCCCACCCCCCATCTGCTATTTGCAATTCTCCATTCTCAGTTCAGTTTGCTTTGCCCCAAGCTGCCCTTTGAGCAAGTTAGATTCTTGTCCCTGGATAAGATAAGGTTGTTGGCGTCTGCTAGTATTATAAAGGCATTTATAAGGTAAGGTTATATTATAAGGTAAACCTGGGAAACGTGGGTCCATTGTGGGGAAAGACCCAAACCCTTCATATTATTATCAGAAATAAATGCAACAGTGAATGTTATCAAGCTTCCTTTACCCAGCCAGATAATTCTCCACCACTTCACGTAACATGGTGCTGATAATTCTTGTAGGTAAGCACGCTGATATGCAGAGAATGGAGGGATATGGAGCATTAGTTGATCTCAGCATCATGTTCGACAAAGACCTTGTGGGCCTGTTACTGTGTTATACTGATCAATGGTCTCTGCTTCATACAACAGTCTCGTGACTGACGACAGCATCTTAGAAACTTCTGCTCACAAGCATCATTGGAAAGGTCACCCTTTCGTAAATGATACTTGTATTAGAGAGGAGTGCGTTATCTGCAAACTGCACTGCGACCCTGACTTTGCCCAACAGAATCTTGGAGATTATTTGTCATTGCTGCCGTAATAGGTTGGTGTTTTATAAACTATTTCTATTAACCTGTGTGCCATTCATTCACCCCTTGTGTGTGCTGCAGCACAGAATGACATTTCACTTACCGACCCAGAGTTTAAGGGGCAGTTCAACAAACATTGCCCCTCGGATTTTCAATCGGAAATAGTCTATCTGTAAACTTGCCAACGGCCCGTGTCGTGGACCGGCATCGAGTAGGTGCCGGTAAATCGATCAGATAGACCCGCACATTTGTAAACGAGGCCTCTGTTGACACGGCAGCAGAAGCAAACCAGGGCTGCCCAGGAGGGTTAAAGAAGAAACTGCAGATGCTGGAGAATCGAAGGTACACAAAAGGCTGGAGAAACTCAGCGGGTGTAAGGGTATCGACCCAAAACGTCGCCTATCTCCTTCGCTCCTTAGATGCTGCTGCACCCACTGAGTTTCTCCAGCTTTTGTCTGCCCAGGAGTATAGTGAGGCCACCTACTGCACACTGAAGGTGAAACGGGTTGATCGACTCAGCCTTGGTAAAACTAATTCAGTATTTAGGGGGAGTGCAGTGGCAGAGTCGCTGTCTTACAGCCCCACACACCCGGGTTCAATCCTGACTACCACGGCTGCTGTCTGTGCAGAGTTTGTGCGTTCTCCTGTGACCGCGTGGGTTTTCTCCGGGTGCTCCGGTTTCCTCCCACATGAATGTTTGTAGGTTAATTGGCTGCTGTATGTGAATTGTCCCTAATCTGTAGCATAGAATTGGTGTATACCCTGAATTTGTGCTATAATGTAATGCAGCACATCATGAGTTGATAGCCACCGTTTGCGTCTCTTCCTATGAATGTCAGTAGAAACAAAAATCTGGAGAGACGAAAATCAGCAAATTGAAGGGGAAAAGATTTACTCGGAATCTGAGGGGTAACTTTTTCACACAAAGGGTGGTGGATGTATGGAACAAGCTGCCAGAGGTAGATGAGGCAGGGACTGTCCAACATTTAAGAAACAGTTAGACAGGTACATGGATAGGACACTGTGTAAGAAGGAACTGCAGATGCTGATTTAAACCAAAGATAGACATGAAAAGCAGGAGTAACTGAGCGGGACAGGCAGCATCACTGGAGAGAAGGAATGGGTGACGTTTTAGGTTGAGAAGTGTCTGAAGAAGTGTCTCGACCCAAAGCATCACCCAATGCTTCTCTCCAGAGATGCTGCCTGTCCCGCTGAGTTACTCCAGCTTTTTGTGTCTATCCTGGATAGGACAGGTTTGGAGGGATATGGACCAAAGGCGGGCAGATTGGACTAGTGTAGCTGGGACATGTTGGCTGGTGTGGGCAAGTTGGGCCAAAGGGTTTGTTTCCACGCTGTATCACTCTGTGACAGGCAGGTAACCTGTGGCATGTGTGAAACAGCCACTGAGAGTGAAATTCGTCCCTTTTTTACACAAAGAGTGATACGTGCCTGGATCGCGCTGCCAGAGGTGGCGGTGGAGGAGGAAACTAAAGTGGCACTTAATACGTCTGAAGAATGGTCTCGACCCGAAACGTCGCCTATTCCTTATCGCCAGAGATGCTGTCTGACCCGCTGAGTTAAGGGCCTGTCCCACCAGCATCTGATTCCATGCGATGAACGCGACCAAACCGGCAGCGGGGGCCGCGCGGAGGTCGGGTGAGTGGCGCAACATGGCGCAAAGTGAGGCGAACTTGGAGCGAAGTCTTAAAGGTAAGTTCGCCAGGACCGAGAGTGACACACAGAGACGGGCACAGAGGCACACACACAGAGGGCCACGGAGCCACACACAGAGAGTGTCACGGAGGCACCTACAGAGAGGGTCGCGGAGGCACGACATCGAGGCGGTGCGTAATACGTCAAGGCGACAGCGAGCCGACAAGCCATTGCCGCGCGGAATTTTTGAACATGGTCAGTTTTTCGGAGCCCCGCGCGATGTCGGGACGAACTCCGCACAATTCCGCACGGCTCCGGCGATCGAAGTGGGACCAGCCCCGCGACGTCGAACGGCTCAAGCGACCACGTTAGGTCGCGCTCATCGCATGGAGTTGCATGCTTGTAGGACAGGCCCTTTACTCCAGCACTGCGTCAATGTTATGCGGCGTTAAAAAGACATTTAGAGGGCCACATGGATATACAGGGAATGGAGGTATTACGGCAGGCAGAGGAGTTTAGCTTACCTTGGCATCATGTTCAGTACATAAATTGTGGGCTGAAGGGTCTGTACTCATACTGTCCTGTTGTACGTTTTGTTCGCACACCTCAATCCTGAAGCAGCGCCGAAAAGTGACAATTGGACTGACGGCCCGCTTATTGCCCAGATCCAGATATGTATCCAGATCGCTTCAGAGAGTGACGGATCTACTTTGCATGGACCAGCTATCGATAATCACATTCCCATTGCCATTTTGACTTTGAGTGTAAGCAATTTTCACTGCCATTTCAAATTGCTCCAGGTACCTTTTGTTGGCTGTCAGTTGAGATTATATGCTTCCGTTCTTACTTCTCCCTCAAATCCGACCTTCAGGAAGCTGACTCATTTCAATTCATGTTTAAATGCAGCAAATGGCTGGAGTTCAGCTGCTGAACTATCTGCCCCTTGGGGTTCCCTTAGCAATACTTACCCCCTCCCCCCCCACCCTACTCCCCCCCCCCGCAGGTCACAAGATGCTGAATCACTACTCACCCTCTGCACCTCGCAACACACACACACACACACTCACAGTCTCCCTCCCTCCCCCCCTCCCCCTCCCCCTCTCGCTCTCCCTCTCTCTCTCTCTCCCCCCCTCCCTCTCCTTTACCTTCTTCCCCCCCCCCCCCCAAATTCTTTAAAGCCCACCGCAAGATCTTACCCCATCCACCTCCAGCCATCCATCTTTCCATACACATGTGCATAGATAGGATTGAGTCACGAAGTCATACAGTGTGGAAATAGGCCCTTCTTGCCCACACCAACCAACATTCCCCAACTACACACATCCCACCTGCCTGCAGACACAACAGCGGATCAGGCGGCATCTCTCGAGAAAAGGAACAGGTGATGCTTCGGGTCAAGACCCTTCACCAGGCCCGAAATTTCACCTATTCCTTTTCTCCAGCGATGCTGCCTGATCTGCTGAGTTACTCCAGCCTTTTGTGTCCGTCTTCGGTTTAAACCAGCATCTGTAGTTCCTCCCTACCCTCTAACCCTCATAGCCCTCTAACCCTGTCCTATCCATGTACCTGTCTAAATGTTACAATAGTCCCTGCCTCAACTACCCCCTCTGGCAGCTTGTTCCATACACCCACCAACCTTTGTGTGGAAAAAGTTACCCCTCAGATTACTATTAAATTCCCCTTCACCTGAAAAGAGTGTCGGAATATTTTTCACGGGGCAGATGTAAAGGGCACAGGTCTAATGTGAGAGGAGTTAAACTTAAAGGAGATCCATCGGGTATGTTTATTCACACTGAGGCCGGTGAATATTGGGATCGAGCGACTCAGAGAAAAGGATAAAATTACTGCATGTAAACATTGTGCAGACAAGTACTTGGACGGGAAAGGCATCGAGGGAATGAGAAGGAACTGCAGATGCTGGTTCATGCCAAAGATAAGACACAAAATGCTGGAGTAACTCACCGGGTCAGATGTCATCTCTGGAACAAATGAATAGGTGGCATTTCAGATCGGGACGGAACGGTGGCGCAGGGGTAGAGTTGCTGCCTTACCGCAAATGCAGCGCCGGAGACCCAGGTTCGATCCCGACTACGGGTGCTGTCTGTACAGAGTTTGTACGTTCTCCCCTGTGACCTGCGTGGGTTTTCTCCAAGATCTACGGTTTCCTCCCACACTCCAAAGACGTGCAGGTATGTTGGTTAATTGGCTTGGTATAAATGTAAAAATTGTCCCTAGTGGGGAATAGGATAGTGTTAATGTGCGGGGATCGCTGGTCGGCGTGGACCCGGTGGGCCGAAAGGGCCTGTTTCCGCTATGTATCTCTAAACTTCAGACTGCATTCCAAGGAAGGGTCTCGACCCGAAACGTCACCCGTTCCTTCTCGCCAGAGATGCTGCCTGTCCCACTGAGTTACTCCAGCTTTTTGTGCCTGTCTTTTGTGTTCAGAGGAATGTACGCTTAAAGGGCCTGTCCCACTGAATAAGTTCATTCAAGAGTTCTCCCTGATTCGAACTCGGAGAATTACGGTAATAGCCGCTCGTAGGTACTCGGGGCTCTCGTGGACATTTTTCAACATGTTGAAAAATCTTCACGAGCTTACCGCGTTTGCCGAGTACCTGCCGTGAGCGTTATGAGTAGTTAAGAGACGTCCCGAGCTCCAACGTCCCCGCCACGTACATTCTATGTGTTTACCACAAGTTTGATTTTTTTTTAAACTCTGGAGAGCTCTTGAATTACCTCGTACAGTGGGACAGCCCCTTAAAGTGGGCGTGGGATTAATGTAGGCATGAGAGTCAGCGTGGATAAAGTCGGGAAAGAAATGTTTCTTGTGATTCAATCAACTTTCCTGCCCATTTTATTTTCCTGGACTGACAGTAGTATTTCAATGCAAATAGTTGTTGAAGTATTAGTATGGAATTTGTACCAGGTATGTAAGCCCAACACACACAGCTCGAAGGGACAGTTGAAATTCCACCTCCCCATCGCGACAAAGTGAATATTCAATTTCTCCCTGGGTGCTTGCGTGATTCCGTTTCTGGGATTATGGTTCAGTCATTTATGAAGGCCAACTAATTGGATTTCAGAAGTGTGGTTTGTAAAAAGGGATTAGTATCCACAAGATAATTGAACAGTTACCTGCCGTTGAGGGGGATGGTTGCCTTGCTTGAGTGAGTTCAACTAAATGATGGGTAAATTATGCATGGTCTTTACAGCCATTGAGAGCTGGATCGTTGCCTCTCGTTTAGGATGTATTGTGCTTATTATCGTAGCAAAGTGTAGATTTCACAGCACTGTTGCGGAAAAGAAAGACCCTTTTCCTGTAATAGTCCATCCATTTGAAACACACCTGCAGTGTTATTTTGCATTTTGTGCATACGTCGGGTTTATCCTCAGTAATGGATCCAGCCCATGCGTTCCTCCACTCCATGTAGAGGAAGTTCCTGGGACATCTTAAATTATACATTTTGTAGGGAAAAGGTACTTAAGGGCAACCGGCATTGGTTCTGTGGGTTTTTGTTCAATGATTGAAGCTTCTCCCCTCCACCCTCCCCCTCTTCCCCCTCTCCCAGTCCTAAGGACCTGCCACCCCACCCCCACATCTGGAACCGCCTCCCCCACCTCTGGAAACCCCCACCCCCACCTCTTGAACCCCCACCCCCACCTCTGGAACCCCCCCCCCACCTCTGGAAACCCCCCCCCCCCACCTCTGGAAACCCCCCCCCCCCACCTCTGGAAACCCCCTCCCCCACCTCTGGAACCCCCCCACCTCTGGACCCCCCCCCCCACCTCTGGACCCCCCTCCCCCACCTCTGGGAACCCCCCCCCCCCCCCACACACACACCTCTGGAAACCCCCTCCTCCACCTCTGGACCCCCCTCCCCCACCTCTGGGAACCCCCTCCCGCACCTCTGGGAACTCCCCTCCCCCCCACCTCTGGAACCCCCTCCCCCACCTCTGGGAACGCCTTCCCCCACCTCTGGGAACGCCTTCCCCCACCTCTGGAACCCCTCCCCCCACCTCTGGGAACCCCTCCCCCACCTCTGGAACCCCCTCCCCCACCTCTGGAACCCCCTCCCGCACCTCTGGGACCACCCACCTTTGGACCCCCTCCCATATCACCCACTGACCCCCCCCCCCCCCCCACTTCCTCCTGGAACCCCTCCTCTTTCCCCAGAATATAGTAAACCTGTGGAATTATTTCCCACAGAAGCAGTGGAAGCCAGGTCATTAAATATATATTAACAAAGGAAGGTGATCAAGCAGTGTGGGATAAATATGGCAACAAGGGAATGAAGTGGATGATCGTCTTGAAGGGTGCGGTGGGCCTGAGGGGCCCATTGGCCTATGCCTGCTTTTTGCTGTGTTTCTATGATGTATTCATCCAATTAAACCATAGCTCGGAGGCAATGAATTACATCCGATAGCGAATACAGTCTGGTGTTTGTACATCCTCCCGCTCACTGTGTTCAAGTGTGAAAGATAACCATAGATTATCGCATTGGGGCTGACTTGTTGTTCTTTGGCTGATATTGTTTACTGCACAGCATGAAAGATGCTCAGTATTACCTAATGCACTCTCCAAAGGCTAATGAACAATGACAATTTTTTTTCCCTGCTGATATTGATTACAGCAACAGTTAATCTTTTATGACTTTTAATCCCTGGTTCTTATCACCAAACAAGTCCGTGCACAAGTTTTATAGCCGCCTAACCTTTACATTTTTGTCGACTCCGCAAGGTCTGAGTCATTCTGGTCCACTTGGCAGTGAGATGCAGGAGTTGGTTGACGTTGAACGAGGGATCGATTCCGCCGGAAGCTGTTTATCGAGTGCCTCAAGGAACCCAAACGTTTCCACAGTTTTAACCGGGGCTCGCTGGCATCCTCAGCGTGGTGGGGCATACATTCATAGGGGCCGTAGCGGGAGCTGTCCAGCCCAGCGGGATTGCACAAGGCCACAAAACTGACACACGTGGCCAAGAGAAGGAAGATGGAGATCACGGCTATGATGGTCGGCAAGGGGTCTGCTGTTCCCGTCGGTGGTTCAATCCTCCCCTGGGCCTCTGTGGTTGTCAGAAGAAGCTTAAGCAGTACACTCGTCCCATTTTTGGTCTCTGACGTCATTGTTCCTAATTGGATTGTAAATAAAAAGACCAATTAATTTATTTGACACTTATCTGCGAAAATTCAGTGCAGTCCAATCTTGTTGAAACATATTTTGCCAGGAGGAGTGTCCATCGGAGGCGAGGGAAGCAAGGTTGAGCCAGGAATAGGTCCAGATTGGATGAGCCATCTTAATGGTCCCAACCCATTAGTTTGAGCTCTGGGTACAATTGTCAGCTTGCAAAATAAAGAAGGTTCTCCCAACTGCGCAGTCACAAGCAAATATTATTTTTCAAGTCACCCCCCCCGGTGGGTCTTTAGTTTAATGTCATCTGGAGGATCTACAGGGAATGTAGGCAGAGAAGATGAGTTTAATATAGATCAGCAGTAGAATTACTGCCTTATAGCCCTGTCCCATGGTTCATTCCAAGAGCTCTCACGAGTTTTAAAAAAATCAAACTCGTGGTAAGCACGGAGAATGAACGTAGCGGGTACGTCGGAGCTCGGGGACGTCTCTTAGCGCTAACGGCAGGTACTCGGGAAGACTCGCTAACGGCAGGTAAGCACGGGAAGACTCGTGAAGATTTTTCAACATGATGAAAAATGTCCACGAGAGCCCCGAGTACCGACGAGTGGCCATTACCGTAAATCTCCGAGTTCAAATCAGGGCAAACTCGGGAGAGCTCTTGGAATGAACTCGTACCGTGGGACAGGGGTTTTACAGCGTCATGGACCCAGGTTCCATCCTGACAACAGGTACTGTCTGTGTGGAGTTTGTACGTTCTCACCATGACCATATGGGATTTCTCTGGGTGCTCTGGTTTCCTCCCACTATACAAGGACGTGCGGGTTTGTGAGTTGATTGACCGGTAAATCAGGATGAATGATGACTTTGATTTGGATCCTCCATCAGATTGGAAGGCCCTGACCCATTTCCCCCCCACAGATGCTGCTTGACCCAATCAGCTCCCTAAGCAGCTTGTTCTTTGCTGAAGTATAAGAGATGGTGCTCAGGTATTCTTTCAACCTTCTCTTGTTATAGATGGGGGTTCCTACAACTACGTTTTGACAGCGATTGAACAAATATCGTCTCATTTAATCACAAAAACGCATTTGCTACAAAAAGGACAAGAAAATCTGATATAAATATATCATTACAGATGTTGGGACACATTGAAACATTTACCTCACAATGTTGATTGTCAAATACCTGTGGAATTCCGAAGTCAGTTTTCTTCAAGGCATCAATTGGGGATAAATATCACCGCTTGTTGTAAATTTGTCAGCTTGCCCTTCAAACAATTCTTTCCTCAGCACCAAGACGGCAATATCTCTTCCAGTGCACAACTATTTCCATGTTATCAGCATCGTATTGCGTATTTTGGAAGAAATTCCCTAGTAAAAAGGAAAATGTGACCCATATATTAAATAATACATATCTGAGCCATTACATTCAAGAAAAGAATGTCGTTGTCCTATCTGGGACACATGACAATAAACTCTCTTGGCTTGAAAAGCAAACTCACTTGACTTAATAGTAAATCTTAGAAACAAGGAACTGCAGATGCTGGCTTATAAAGAAAGGACACAAAGTACTGGAGTAACTCAGCAGGTCAGGCTGCATCCCTGGAGGATATGGATAGGTCATAGAGTGAAACATTGTGGAAACAGGCCCTTCGTCCCAACTTGCCCACACCATCCAACATGTCCCAGCTACACTAGTCCCACCTGCAGCGCTTGGTCCACACCCCTCCAAACCTGTCCTATCCATGTACCTCTCTAACTGTTTCTTAAACGTTGGGTTAGTCCCAGCCTCAACTACCTCCTCTGGCAGCTTGTTCCATACACCCACCACCCTTTGTGTGAAAAAGTTACCCCTCAGATTCCTATTAAATCTTTTCCCCCTCACCTTGAACCTATGTCCTCTGGTCCTCGATTCCCCTACTCTGGGCAAGAGACTCTGTGCATCTACCCGATCTATTCGTTCCTCTCATGATTTTAGGATGTCTATAGGGGTCCAAAGAAAATTCCCGACCCGAAACGTCACCTGTCCGTGTTCTCCAGGGATGCTGCTGGAATTGCCCCTGCACTTTGTGTCTTTGAAACTAAATCTGATTCAATCCGTGGTGTTGCGGTAGAATTGCTGCCTGACAACGGCAGGATTTGATGCTGACTACAGGTGCTGTCTGTACAGAGTTTGACTTTCTCCACGTGGCCTGTGTGGATTTTCTCCGGAAGATCCAGTTTCCTCCCAGACTCCAAAGATGTACAGCTTTGTAGGTTAATTGGCTTCGCGTAAAATCGTAAATTGTCCCTAGTGTATAGGATAGTGTTGGTGCTGCGGGAATCGCCAGGCGGTGCAGACTCGGTGGGCCGAAGGGCCTGTTTCTGCCCTGAATCCCTAAATTAATGTTAATTCTTGGTCAAATCAAGGATGGAATGGAACATTGTTATAAAATGGAACCTGGTTCTAGCCTATTGTGGACAGATTAAACGGGGGAGAGAAATTGACGGCAGTTAAAGTAGTGCTGAGTTGCAAAGCTGTGTTGATATTTGTCCTGTTAGTAACACGGCAACTTACGAAAAGTGTTCCCACTACATTAGCAGTTTTGCTGATGTACCATAGCCTGCGGAATCTCATCCAAATGCTGCCGAAAACATTCCCAGCCCTTTTGGAAGCATGCAACAATAATTGCAGAAGGCCATTTGATCCATACGTCTTTCAAAGATAAATCCGTGTAGTCCTATCCCCGTTCATTCGCACAGCCCTGCATTTTGTTTATTTTTGAGAATCCATCTGATTTCCATTTGAAAGCTACTATGGAATCTGATCCCACTGCCCTTTCAGGTAGCATATTGCACAACACAGCTACCTACATAAATACATTCTGGGAGAACCTCTTTTAACAAGCACGTACATGATGCACCAAATGATAAAATCATGCCATAGATGTTCTCTGGTTCAATGAATTAGCATTAATCTGTTGCCTTCCAATTACAGAATGTCCTGCTATTGGATGCACTTTCTTGTTATTGAAAACCTGTGCTGAATCTCTTAATCATTTCCTCTCTCTGTGAATGGCCCTGGCACTTCCAGTCACTCCATATACCGTACGTTAGAGGGTTGTAGGGGGAAAATACACAGGCTACGGTTTCAGCTGCTTGTGAAAGATCAACGGAAATTGGTGTTACCTTTTCACTCAGTGTTTTAGCAGTCAGCGTTTGATCCTCAATATTTTCTTCGTAACGTGGCCAGAATCATGTTAGCATCAGACTCTTGAAACATAGATAAAAGTCATTTGTGAGCTCCAATAGCAAGGGTCACGTGTACAAATGTGCGTCGGAGCTGGAAAAACTCTACCTGGCTTTCTGGAAGTTTTATATTTAGACAAGGCAAGTTCTTATTGAATTATTTAAGGGCAGGTGGACAAATTTAAAGCAATTGGTGTTTTTATCACCTTTGCGCTAAACCCGTTGATTCATGCCTTTTCTACAGTATGTGACCAAAATCAATGCAAACTGTGTTGGTTCATGTAACCATTATAACTTGGATCAAGAAAAAAACAGGTGATGGTCTGCTGTACAATTATACAGATTCCTGCGCTCTCAGGAAGATATCAAATATCACATGGCATGACTCTAACCTACTTAGGTGTCTAGGTTAAATAGGCACTTCTACTAATTTTAAGCCAGTGGGTTGTCTTGTGTTTACTGTGTGCCATTAGTTAATGTTTGCATCGTGCAATGAGACCCAAAGCATCACATCAAAACCCTGCCCGCTGTGTCTGATAGCAGGAAAGGACTATATTGGTAATATCCTGTGAATAACCTGCAGAGACACCCTTTCCTGAGACACTGAGAAGTATCCATCCATGCAACCACCACCCTATCGTGGCATTGCTCATTGTGGAATCCTCTGTAGAATAAGCTAGCAGTCCCACTGTCCTGGAGAAGGTGCCTGCTTCATACTCCACAGCTGATCAACAGTCATTTCATTCCACTGTGGGCTGTGAATCAAATTCTTAACAGGCAGGAGATAGCTGCAGCCATTATGGAGATGTAAATCAAATCTCAGTCAAAGGCTTCTCGAAGAATCTGGACAGAAAATCAGAGTGGAGTCAGCATCCCCCTCCCCAGCTATCCTCTACGTAATAAAGGCAATTTAGCAAATAGGAGAGCCCGGGGGAGGGGGGGGGGGCGGGGTTGTGACCTGCCGCCCATCCTTTAAGCTGCAGTCACACTGGATCCCAGGGGACTGGGGAGACAATGGGAGGATTACATGACCTCCGATATAAAGAGCTGGTTAATGTGCAATCCAAACAGAGTACATAACCAAGAACAACGATGATTTATATCGACTGGTTGAAATTGGCCATAACTCAGCTGAGAGCTATCCGCTGACTAGCAGGGGTGTTAATCAGATTACACGGCTCTTCATCAAATGTCCTCTTGTCACTTAACCAGCACCACTACTTCTTGAGGTATGTTGCTCAGTGATTAATGGGAAGCCACTTCAGATCCTCTGATAGTTAGCGGTGATGAAATGTAGACTCGGATCCTCAAGGGCAGCATCAAGACACTATGCGTTTCTTCATATTCTTCAGAGCTGTTCCTTTTTGTTTTTTTACAGAAACCTTTTTCTTTGCTGATGAAACATTACAAAAATCAGGGACTGCCTAGAAGCTGGGTCAAGAACCGGTTCCTATTTTAAGAGCATGTCTTAAAAGCAAGGTGCCTTCATAGCAAAAGGATTTGAGCATAGGAGCAGGGAGGTTCTACTGCAGTTGTACAGGGCCTTGGTGAGGCCACACCTTGAGTATTGCGTACAGTTTTGGTCTCCTAATCTGAGGAAAGACATTCTTGCCATAGAGGGAGTACAGAGAAGGTTCACCAGACTGATTCCTGGGATGGCAGGACTTTCATATGAAGAAAGACTGGATAGACTTGGCTTGTACTTGCTGGAATTTAGAAGATTGAGGGGGGATCTTATAGAAACTTACAAAATTCTTAAGGGGTTGGACAGGCTAGATGCAGGAAGATTGTTCCCGATGTTGGGGAAGTCCATAACAAGGGGTCGCAGTTTAAGGATAAGGGAGAAGTCTTTTCGGACCGAGATGAGAAAAAAAAAATTCACACAGAGAGTGGTGAATCTGTGGAATTCTCTGCCACAGAGGGTAGTTGAGGCCAGTTCATTGGCTATGTTTAAGAGGGAGTTAGATGTGGCCCTTGTTGCTGAAAGGGATCAGGGGGTATGGAGAGAAGGCAGGTACGGGATACTGAGTTGGATGATCAGCCATGATCATATTGAATGGTGGTGCAGGCTCGAAGGGCCGAATGGCCTACTCCTGCACCTATTGTCTGTTTCTATGTTTCTAATAGGAAAATAGCAAATTTAACAAAACTCTCACTCAGTAACTCAGCCATGTCAGTGAAATGTTTCAGTTTAGTTGATTGTCACGTGTACCGAGATGCAGTGAAAAACGTCACCCATTTCTTCTCGCCAGAGATGCTGCTTGTCCCGCTGAGATACTTCAGCTTTTTGTGTCTTTCTTCGGTGAAAAACTTTTGTTGCGTGCTGAGAACTGTATTCTGGTGTAAAATTTGACGCAATGCCCAGATTGAAACCATTTGTCAAGATATTGTGCACAGTTTGCAGTGTTGGGTCAGTCCTTCGGCCCATGTGTTCTCTAGTCTTTGTTTCTCCACATAAATCCCCTCCCACCCAACATCAGCCAAAATTAGTAGAATTTCTTGAAGCTATTTTGATCTCCGTATTTTCTTCTTCCTGCCTTCTGTTTTGTGCAATGGTTTTTGTGGGCTTCCACGTTGAATTGAATATAGACAAGAGATGAAAATTGCACCTCCCATAAGGAGCCAAGCCCACACCTCGCTGTGTTAGAGAACGTGCTCAAAGGGAGCAAGATGTTTGATGCCGTGCAGTATGACATCAATTTCTGTTCACCAGAGCATGCAGGGAAGTCATCAAAGGAGCTGCTCCCAGTTTTGTTTCAAGGGTGACTGAGCGCTGAAGGATCAGCTGTAATCTGCGAGACATTCCTCGTGTGTGTGTGTGTGGACCAGAGTTGGCTCGGTGCGTTGGGCAGGCACGGAGAGCTGCCCACAATTAACCACGCTCAGCTGAACGTAAACGCACGAGCAACAGGCCATCGTGCAGGACAGTGGAGTCGTGAGGAAACAAGCTTCAATTTACACCATGGGTTTAATGTTTGCAGCAAAGATCCTACAGCGAGCAAGATAGTCCACTCGACCAAAAAGACGTAGTACGGTCATGGGCAGATTCATGGGTGATTTTCGGCCCCATTTCCGTAACCGGCTTCCGTCTCCGCACCAAAGATCCCGTAGGATAGTGCGGAGACGGAAGCCGGTTACGGAAACATCCTTGTAAAAATAAATGTTATTTGGTAAAAATCTTCTCCTCATTTTCAGAATTGTAATTTATTAACACAAACTGTTCCCCCGCAACGTTGATTACACTGCGGGTCGGGTCAGGTCCGGTTATGGAAATGGATGAAAAAAAGGCCCACGTTCCGCTCCGTTGCGTACTACACGTCAGCCCATTGCATTTAGCAGGAGCGGTCTATCTTGCTCCGCTATAGGATCTTTGATTTACAGATCTAGGAGGAGCCTCTATTCACAAGTAGTGCCATAGAAATCTGCCACAGGTACCTGGGTGGACAGCTGGGGGTTAGTCCTCTGTCTAAAATGTGCAGGACACCCTCAGTATGATTGTAACTTAGGTAGCAGACCAGTTCCTATCCCTATGGCTATTAAAGCTTTTAATTGCTCTTCTATTCTGCCCAGATCCTTTGGGAAGCCTGCAAAAGTAGTGGAAGTCATCACTTTACCTTCCAGTTTATTACTGTCACAAGCACCGAGGTGTCATGAAAAGCATTGATGTGCGTGCTATCCAATCAAATCATATAATACTGTTTAGAAATGCAATCAAGCCAATCTCAAATACGATAGGTAGAGTGACGGGGAAGATACAGAGAGCAGAATGTCGTTCTCAGCGTTATGATGCAACAGTTTGCAGAGCCAAAGTCCAATGGGCATAATGAGGCAGAGGAGAATTGGACTGTACCCTAGCCTGTGGAAGGACGGTACAGAAGCTTGATCACAGAGGGGAAGAAGCTGTTCCCGAGTCTGGTGGTGAACATTATTGCAATGTTAAAAAAATTATCTGGACCAGCACAGATGGCTGGTGCTTGTAAACAGGATTTGCATAGGTGGGTGCTTGCTGGTTGGTGTTGATACGGTGGGCCAAATGGCCTCATCTCTGCTGCATGGTTCAAACCATTGATTTATTTGAGTTGGTATTTCAAACCATTACTCAGGATGATTGGAATGTGAGAGGGAATTGGTTGCCGGGAAATGAGTGGGACTGTTGGGATCGCTGACCCAGCATAGACTTTGTGGGCTGAATGGCCTCTTCCTATATCATCAGGGAACATCTGAGAAAGTGGTGGAAACTGGGTCACCGACAGGATTTAAGCAGCATCTGGACAACCTTAACATACTGATCTGCCTAGGCATTGAAGGCTGTGGGCCAGTAGCTGGAAGATGATATTAATATGGATAACGGCCCACTGGTTGGCATGGACACGATGGGCCGAATGGCCTATTTTCCAGCTGTCTCCCTGACTCTATATGAAATGTGACGCTGCCCAGATGCAGCACAACATAGATCAAGAACAGAGTGTTTACAGACTGGGGTTTAAGTCGACCTTTTCCATTTACAAAGGCATTTTATTAACACACACTGGCCTTTCTGTTGTACAGAATGTTATATTTTCCAGCCCACAATGTTTTTCCACTGTCCGGTTGGTGTTGCCCACAGAATGATGCAACGTTGAAAGCCTTTTATTCAGCCTGATTATTTCTGACTGGGTTTTATGAAAGGCTTCATTTAGATTTGGGTTTCCAGAGTGGGGGCGACGTTTTGGTGAATCTAAAGCCTTGTTATTTACCTCATGGAGCTGATAGTTATTGCAATCCTCCCCCCTTGGCCTTTTGGGTTTAGCCCCGCCTTCATCACCTTCATTTCACCAGGGATCGCCCTCTCATGATCACTGCAACTCTCCACACTTGTGGCTTTCGTGGAGGGGAATGTTTTTCTAGTGAAATGTTTGGATTTGTGTCATTTATTTAATGGGCGTTTGACTTATGCGATGTTACAATGATTCACAGTGTATTTTCTTTTCATTATTTTGGGGATATTCCTTGGGGATTCCCCATCCCACACTCTTTAATGGGTTTTTAGTAAGTTTTAATTTATTTGCAGGATATTGGAGTTGCTTGCTAAACTGGCAATCATTGCCTCTCCTTAATTGCCCTTGAAAAGGTGTTGATTCGATGCAGTCTTGGACTGGTTATATAAACTTTAGCTTAGTTTACAGATACAGTGTGGAAACAGGCCCTTCGACACACCGAGTCCACACTGATCAGCCATCCCCACACATTAACACTACCCTACACACGCTAGGGACAATGTAACATTGATACCAATCCAATTAACCTACAAACCTGTGCGCATATGGAGTGCGGTAAGAAACCAAAGATCTCGGAGAAAACCCACACAGTCTTGGGGAGAATGTACAGACTCTGCACAGACAACCACCACGTACAAAACCACGAGAGGAATAGATCGGGGAGATGCACAGCCTCTTGCCCAGAGTAGGGGAATCGAGGACCAGAGGACATAAGTTCAAGGTGAAGGGGAAAAGATTTAATAGGAATCCGGGGGGTAACTTTTTCACACAAAGGGTGGTGGGTGTATGGAACGAGCTGCCAGAGGAGAAAGTTGAGGCTAGGACTATCCCGTTGTTTAAGAAACAGTTAGGAAGGTAATGGATAGGACAGGTTTGGGGGGATATGACCAAGCGCAGGCAAGTGGGACTGGTGTAGCTGGGACATTGTTGGCCAGTGTGGGTCAAGTTGGGCTGAAGAGCCCGTTTCCACACTGTATCACTCTATGACTCTACAACCACCCATAGTCAGGATCGAACCCGGGTCTCTGGCGCTGTAGGGCAGCAACTCTGCTGCTACACCACTGTGTCGCTTGTATGTGGAACGAGCTGCCAGAGAAGGTGGTTGAGGCAGCTACGATAACAGCGTTAAAACAAACATTTTGATACTGGATAGGAAAGGTTGAGAGGGATATGGGCCAAACGCAGGCAGGTGTGACTAGTTGAGAAATGGGGCATCTGATTGGCATGGATGAGTTGAGCTGAAGGCCTGTTTCCGTGCTGTATGGCTCTATGGTGCTACCATTACACTGTTGAGGAAGGAAATGCACAGATCGATGGATCGATTCTTGATTAGTACGGGGGTCAGAGGTTATGGGGAGAAGGCAGGAGAATGGGGTTAGTAGGGAGAGATAGATCAGCGATGATTGAATGGCGGAGTAGACTTGATGGGCCTAATGGCCTAATTCTACTCCCATCACGTATGAATGGTGGATGAAGAAGAATGGGCAATAAATGTCCATATCAGGCGGGTGGCTCCAATAACTTATGAACTTATGACTCTTGGAAGACCTATATATCTCACCAAACACATTTCCAGCATCAACCCTTCATTACGACATCAAAAAACTCGTATTAGTTTTTGGACGTTTGCCTTTAACAAATCCAAGATTCCCGCATCCGCAGACTCCTGTCTCCTTTCTTGAATGATTCTACATTTGTCCAATTGGACTGCAACTTCTGTTCCAGATTTTTTTTACCAGAACTTTCCCCACCACTGAGATTAAACTGAGCAGTCGATAGTTGCTAGCGTTACTCAGAGAAAACAATCCAAGTGTTTGGAAATTGAAGAAGGGTCTCGACCTGAAAAGTCACCGATTCCTTTTCTCCAGTGATGCTGTCTGACCCGCTGAGTTACTCCAACTCCAGTCTATCCAAGTACTCCAGGCTCTCCTTATAACTAATATCCTCGGATCCAGGCAGTGAACCTCTAGTGCACCCTCTCCAAGGCCTTATCATCCTTCTTGCAATGAGGGGGGACCAGATTACTTGGGAACTAAAGCCCCTGTCCCACTTTGGTGACCTAAACAGCAACCTCTGGTGACCTTGCCCGCCACCCAAGGTTTCCATGAGGTCACCGGAGGTTTTGGTCACTCTCCATAATGGTCGAAAGTGGTTTCCGCGTGGTCGAGGCTTCATCTGGGTTGCTGCTATTTTTTTCATCATGATTAAAACTGGCCTCGACTAAAAATATTTTTTTAGTCTCAGGTCTAGTCGAAGCCGGTTTTCTTCATAGTTGAGGAAGGTTTTCAACATATGCGTGGGAGGTGGTAGGAGGTTGAAGTTACCTCGACTGTGATTTTTTTTTGGGTGGCGGGCAAGGTCACCAGAAGTTGCTGTTTAGGTCTCCTAAGTGGGACAGGGGCTTAAAATATTGCAACCTCCATCTTGCAAACTGTGTCATTCCTGTACGTTCTATATTATCAGGTGTTCATTTGAAGGGAGAGAATATTAAACGTGGTCATTCCGGATCTTTGTCGCTGCGTTGTCTTCTAGAATATCTCACCTATTACGCTGTGGAATTCCTTAGGAGTTCTCAAGTCTGCTGTTGTAACTTCTACTTGAGATAGCTGCAAACATTTAAGATGATACTCCCAACGCTAGTCAGGGGTTGCATCTTCAAGATAAAATGTTAAACTGCAGTCATGTCTGCCCTCTCAGTTAACATAGAATATAGAACAGTACAACTCAAGAACAAGCCCTTTGGCCCAAAGTGTTCGTTGCCAAATACAATGCCAAGATCATCTCTTATCTACCTGTGCATAATCCATATTCCTCCATTCCCTGCATATCCACAGTGCCTATCCAAAAGCCTCTTCAATGACACTATCGTTTCTGCCTCAACCACCAACCCTGGCAGCGCGATCCAGGTTCTCACCACCCATTGTGCAAGTTGACCCAACTGGGGTTGGGGGTCACCGAGAAGAAAGAAGGACACAGCAGAAGTGGGGGGTGTGGAGGGATGGGGGGCCAAGGCTCCTAGCCTTTGCAGCCTAGCCTTTGTTCTAGGCTGCCAAGAACAAAGAGGAACCATCGGGACTCTAATGAGTCAGTGGATATTTGTAAGGCAGAGTTAGACAAACTCTTGATTAGAACGGGTGCCTCGGGTTATGAGGAGGAGGCAGGAAAATTGGATTAGGAGGCAGAGATCAACCATGGTTGAATGGCGGTGTGGACTCGATGGGCCGAATGGCCGGATTCTACCCCATAACGTGAACTTGTGAGTACTTTTGTAACTTCGTCAGCACCAGATACTTGGCGTCCCTTTGCGTACTTTGTGCAGTGTATGCAAAATCATAAAATATATTTAAAATATTATTTTAAAAAAATAATCATTGAGTTTCCTTTAAAATTTGCCATTTTCACCTTAAAGAAAGCTAGACAGAAAAGTTTATTTGGTTTTAGAGTCATTCAGCACGGACCCAGGCCATTCAGCCCAACTTATCCATGCCAACCAAGATCTCCATGTAAGCTCGTCCCACTTGCCTGCGTTTGCCCCAGATCCCTCTAAATCTTTAATATCCATGAAGTTTTGAATAAGAGTAGGGAGTTTTTCAATGTGTAGGAAGGAACTGCAGATGCTGGTTTAAACCAAAGATGGACACAAAATGCTGGAGTAACTCAGCGGGACAGGCAGCATCTCTGGAGAGAAGGAACGGGTGACATTTCGGATTGAGACCCTTCTCCAGACCGTACACCATTTTGCAATAGTGTGTTGACCTCGCAATTGGCGCCAATATATGCAAATTATGCACTAATTCTAGCAGTATTCTTATCGAGTAGGTTGCGGGGGCTTTTGCATACAATTTAGTTGCAGCAATCCAGCGGACAATACTTTAGAAGTACTTCATTACCTGCAGAGCACTGGTGTAGATTAGATTTTATTACTTGTCATTCGAACCTCAGAGAGGCGCAAACGAAACTCCGTTTCTACAGCCATACAAACAGAACAATTCATTAAAAAAACACACAAACAATTCAATTCACTCAAACATCCATCACAGTGAATCTCCTCCTCACTGTGATGGAAGGCAAAGTCTTCTCTCTCCTCTGCACCATTTCTCTCCCGACGTCCAAGCCCCAGGCGGGCGATGTTAAGTCCCACGGCCATTGAGGCCGCGCCGGGCGATGTACGGCCCCGCTCTAGGCCCAAAAGTCACAAAGTTGGAGTCCCCGGCGGACGCTGGAATGTCCCGCGTCCATTTAAAGCCGCGCCGGGCGATGTACGGCCCCGCTCCGGGTCGTTCCAACCCCGCGACACGGGCGGGAGAAGTTGTGTTGCAGAGCGGTCTCCCACCCGGACCCGCGAGCTCCCGATATCACAGCCCACCGGCAGTAATCTGCAGCTGGAGCTGGAGCTCCGGAGTCGGGCCACAGCGGCGAGCCACCACCGCTCCACACGCTCCGAGGCCGGCCAGCCCCACGACGATGAGTCTGCAGCTCCGCAGGCTCCGTGACTGGAGCCCCCAGGCCGTCCCGGTCGCAGGCCGCTCCACGGTGCTGGGCCCCAACAACAACGGAGACCCGACAGAGAAAACGTCGGGTCTCCCGTGCAGAGAAGAGATTTTAAAAGTTTCCCGCTCCCTCCCCCAACCCCCACATATACACAGTTAGAAACAGTACCAAAAAAAACACGTACAACTACATTTAACTAGTCAAAATATAAAGAAAACGACAGATAGGCTGTAGGGACCGCTGCAACGTGAATGGCGTCACTGCGACTCACGTTGTCTGTAATGACGAAAGCATGCAAGTGCAACACTTCACCTTTCTACTTTCAAAATAAACCTTAAATCCTTTCTTCTTGGAGCCTTTTGGGCACTTTGCAAAATGAAGGAACTGACAAGGATCACTAGTTATAAGGATGAGACGTGGGGGGGGGAGGAAGCATCTCATTGAAACCTCTCCAATAATGAAAGGCCTGGATAGAATGGACGTGGAGAGGATGCTTCCAGTCTGTGTTGGAGAGTCTAGGACCAGTGGGCACAGCCTCAGCATTAAAGGACGTACACTTAGAACAGAGATGAGGAGGAATTTCTTTACCCAGAGGGTGATGAATCTGTGGAAGTCATTGCCACAGGCAGCGGGGGAGGACAAGCCATTGGGTATCTTAAAAGCAAACTTTGATAGGTTCATGATTAGTAACAGCATCAAAGGTCGCAGTGAGAAGGCAGGAGAATGGGGTTGAGAGGGAGAAATAGAACAGCCATGATCAAATGGCGGAGCGGATTCAACGGACCGAATGGCCTAATTCTGCTCCTATGTCTTATGAACCTATGTTTAAGAAGGAACTGCAGATGCTGGAAAATGGAAGGTAGACAAAAATGCTGGAGAAACTCAGCGGGAAGAGGCAGCATCTATGGAGCAGTGCAAACTCAGCTGGAGGCAGCATCTATGGGTCTCGACCCGAAACGTTGCCTATTTCCTTCGCTCCATAGATGCTGCCTCACCCGCTGAGATTCTCCAGCATTTTTGTCTCATGAACCTATGGTCTTATTGGCCATTTATCGAAAGACAATTAGCCTGCATGCAGTCAACGTAGCGTTAGGAAGGTTTATCGGTTAAATCCTGTGGGATTATAAATGCAGTCCCCTGCCAGTAAACAACATATTCCATAAAATTCCAGACGGGAACTTCTGCACCAGATGGGGAGAAACTTTCTCATGGATGACCCAGTCCCCAAAGCACTGACACTGGTTAAATGAAAGTTATCAGAAGAGTGCCTTTACCTGAGGTTCATGAGCAGCTGCTGAATGCTCTCTCTCTCTCTCTCTCTCTTTCTCTTTTCCACACTCACCACATCGTCAGGCAGAGCTGCATGTATTTGGGCTGGAGGTGGTGGGCGAGCAGGGGGTGGGGAGGATTCAGCAGAGGCAGCTCTGTAGCTCCCAGCCCACACTGGCCTGAGGCAGCTCAGCTCTGCGCTCGATTAACTTTCGTTACGTTTTTTTCCTTGTGCCCTGGAGAACTGCCCGCGGGGTGGTTGGTCTGTCTGCCGACGGCCTTTAAGGGAGTTTGCATTCCCTCCTCGATTCCTTGCGGGATGGAATATTCCAGAGCTGGGGCCACTGCCTGGCTGCAAGTCCTGGTGCGATCAGCTGAGTGGAGGGTTTGCCAACGTTCCAGGAAAGTCCCAGGTTAACCACGCGTTTGCTAATCTCCACAGTTAAAGACAGCTTCAGACAGCAACACCTCGACACCAAACAGCTACAACTGGGGGAGAGAACTCATAAGAGCCCTTTTAAAACAAAATGTGCATGTGTTTAACGGTAACAGTGGTCGAGCTCTGTCTTGTAACCCCAGTGACCCAGGTCTAATTCTGACCTGTGGTGCTGTCTATGTGGATTTTTGCACATCATCCCTGCGACCACGTGGGTTTTCCCTGAGGGCACCAGTTTCCCCGCACATCCTAGACACTTGTGGCCACTGTGGTGTTGCTAGTGTAGGTGAGAGGCGGTTGATTGGATTGTGGGAACAATAAAACAGGATTCATGTAGGATTCGCGCAAAAGGATATTAGAGCTGCTTCCCGACGGAGACAAGATAACTTAAGGGCGTAGGTAATTCAAGAGTTCTCCCAAGTTCTCCCCTGATTCGAGCTCATGTAATGTACGTAGCGGGTACGTAGACGCTCATACGAGTAAAAAGTAACAATTTTTTTCATCCCGAGTATTTTTTTACTCGTGGACCTTTATCACAGTGTTGAAAAAATGTCACGTGTTTACCGGATTTCCCGAGTATCCACCGTTACTCGTACGAGCCGCTACGTGACATCCACGAGCTCCTACGTACCCGCTACGTACATTACACGAGCTCAAATCAGGGGAGAACTCAGGAGAACTCTTGAATTACCTCGTCCAGTGGGACAGGCCCTTGAGCAAAGATGGGGAACAGCGCTTTCCCACGCCAGAGTGCTTCATTCTGAATAATCAGACTGTTCTGGGTCCCTTTTCTACGGAGTTACCTTGAAGACCGAACATGGTTAACTGTTTTAACCAGTGTTAATGAATGCTTCATATTGATCAATAAGGTTTCATTTCCCAGGTAGAGATCTTGACTAAATTAGGATCTGAAATTAATATTGAATTTATTCACAACGCATCTGTTCCCTCACTTGGTCCAAGGTCCGTGGCTCTGTCAATGGTTTTTTGTTGAATGGTAGTTGTTGAATTATTTTCATTGCTTCTTTAATACTGTGAAACATCTATGACCATTTCTCAGGATAGTTCTATAGTTTAGTTTGGAGATACAGGGTGTGAATCGCCCATTCGGCCCATCGAGTCCGTGCCGGCCAGCGATCACCTGTATAGAACTTCTGCCCTACACACTATGTACAATATTTACAAAGCCAATTAACCTACAAACCTGCACGTTTTTGGAGTGTGTGAGAAAACCGGAGAACCTGTGGAAAGCCCACGCAGTCACAGGGAGAACGTGCAAACTCCGTACAGATAGCACCCATGGTCAGGATCGAACTCAGGTCTCTGGTGCAGTGAGGTATGTCTATCACACCTACAAGGTTTGGGGTGGGATGGAGTTGCTAGGTTAGTAACATAGCGACAAGCATTGTTCCAATGATGTGTGTTCATAACTTCATAAAACATAGGAATAGTATTAGGCCATTCGGCCCATCGAGTCTGCTCCACCATTCAATCATAGCTAATCTATTTTTTCCTCTCACTCCCTTTTTCATGCCTTCCCCTGTAACATTTGACACCCTTGCTAATCTGCAACCTATCTATCTCTGCTTTAAAAATGCCCAATGACTTGGCCTCCGCAGCCATCTGTGGCAATGAATTCCACAGATTCACCACCATCTGGGTAAAAAAAATTCCTTCCCATCCCCATTCGTAAGGTACATCCTTTTATTCTGAGGTTGTGCCCTCTGGTCCTCGACTCTCTTACAATGGAAACATCCACTCCACATTCACTCTATCAGTGTCCTACATTGAGGGGGTGAATTGTTTGGGATCTTTTTGGTTCATTTTGGAGTTTTAGGACTTTGTTTGTACTCTTCGTAAAACTCTTTTTGTTTCAGTAATTGGAAAATATCACTCGATTAGACCAGTGACTTACAATCTCTAAGGGACCAACTGAATCCCAATTGCAACAGTCAGGAGTATTATGGAATATCTTGGCACTGGTTATGCAAGCTATTGGACGTAGGTGGAGGCCATTCGGCCCACTGAGCCTGTGCTGGCCCACTGGCCAATCCCATCCCCAATTCACTTTCCCTTTATTCCCCTGACATTCCCTCCAAACCCCCCCCCCCAGATTCCACTGTCACCAACACAAGGGGAACTTTACAATGGCATCCTGGACGCCTTTGGGATGTGACAGGTGACCAGAACACCGGGAAGAAATACTCATGGTCACTGGGAGAAGGTGCAAAGTCCAACCAAACAGTACCAGAGGTCCAGATGGAACATAAGTCACTGGAGCTGTGGGGAAACAGTTCTTCCAGGTGCTGTGTAGGAAGGAACTGCAGATGCTGATTTATACTGAAAATAGACACAAAATGCTGCATTTACTGAGGAACGTGGATCAATGTATTGCTGACACATTATATAACCACTGTTAACTACTGGCTGTTAACAAGTGCTAACAGTGGCAGTTAACAAATCGTTTTCATCTGAGTTGAATAAAGTGAGAAACAGCTCGAATCTTTCTGCAGTACTCGTTAAACCCGAGCTGGAAATTGAAAACTAGGGGAACGCCGTACCTCTGCGAACCCTCGCATTTCCATCACCAGAAATACTGCTCTGTTTCGAGAGGAATTCACGCAAAGAATCCCCGCTCCTCGTTAGTGAAAGATGGTGATGAAGGTCAGCCTTAACCCTGGTGTTAAGGAGGAAAGTCGTTTTGTCATTCATGCCGGTGTTTCATTCAGACACGCACAAGCACTGAAGCGCGTCTACTTTCCAATCTGCCAGGAAATGGGTTTAGCGCTGATAGCAATCCTGTCAATGCCTCAATGGTTTTCTTTTACAGCACAACTTTTCTGAAATCCCTCAGTCTAAACAACTTGGCAAATCCCCTTCACTTTCTTTCACTTAACCGCGCTCGGTTTGGCTCAGACTTTTTACCCCAAAACCGCCTGTGCCCTTAAAGTCACCGTGTTTTTCAACCACGTCTTGTCCATGGACATGCATCCCACTGACAAGTGGGATTGCCGAGTGGTCGGAACGCATGTTTTGAAAGGCACTTAACTACAAATTCTGAGTGATCACTGTTTATTACCAGCAGGTGAAAAGAACAACATTGTCCGGGGCGGATTGAGTTCCACTGAAGTCCAACTTAAGTGTGTCTCTACTGTGACTCAGAAGCTAAATGAAAAGTCCAAGCAATTTACGTGAATCTTAACTTGATGAAAATAACTCATTGTGGGTTGATACAATAACCATAAAATAAAAATATCATCATCTCGCCAGTGTTGGAAGGAACTATAGATGCTGGTTTGTACTGAAGATAGACATGCAATGCTGGAGTAACTCAGCGAGTCAGGCAGCATCTCTGGAGGATATGAATAGGTGACGTTTTGAGGATATGAATAGGTGACGTCAGATGCTGCCTGACCTGCTAAGTTACTCCAGCATTTTGTGTCCATCTTTGGTATAAATCAGCATCTGCAGTTCCTTCTTACCCATAGCAGAGTGAAGGACAGATTAGGTAAACCTGCCTCTGAAGTTTGGCAGTGAAATTGTTTTGAGCGGCTTGATCTTATTTAAACAGCCTGCTGCGAGGTGGTGTCCAGGGAGATACCGTAAATATTGTTAATCAGGTGCAAATGTATGCAAATTAGCAAAACACAGATAGAGAATTAGAATGTAGAAACAAAGAACTGCAGATGCCGAAAATACACAAAAGGAGATGCAGAATTCTGGAGTAAAGGGCCTGACTACCAGCATCCGACTCTATGCGGTGAGCGCTATCAAACTAGAAGCGGTGGCCGCGCGGAGGTCGGGTGATCCCCTGTACAGGGCCTTTCCCACCAGCATGCGCCTGCATGCGGCAAGCGCGACCAAACCGGCAGCGAGGGCCGCGCGGAGGTCGGGTGAGTGACGCAACACAGCGTGAAGTGAGGCGAACTTGGAGCGAAGTCTTAAAGGTAAGTTCGCCAGGACAGAGAGGGACACACAGAGAGGGGCACAGAGGCACACACAGAGAGGACCACGGAGGCACCTACAGAGAGGGTCACGGAGGCACGACGTCGAGACGGTGTGTAATGCATCGAGGCGGCTGCGAGCCGACAAGCTGTTGCCGCGCAGAATTTTGAACATAGTCAGTTTTTCGGAGCCCCACGCGATGTCGGGACGAACTCCGCACAATTCCGCACGGCTCCGGCAATCGAAGTAGGGCCGGCCTCGCGACGCCGGACGGCTCAAGCAACCACGTTAGGTCGCGCTCATCGCATAGAGTTGCCTGCTTGTAGGACAGGCCCTTGACTCAGCGGGTCAGGCAGCATCTCTGGAGAACATGGATAGGTGACGATTCAGGTCGAGACTGAAGAAGAAGGGTCCCGGCCCAAAATGTCACTGATCGATGTTGCCTGATGTGCTGAATTACTCCAGCCCTTTGTGTCCTTTAGAGAATTAGGACTTGATTAATGCAGCGATCGAAAATAACCCAGTTAAAATAGTGTTCAACACAAACTCAATATTATCTTTCCAAATTGCTTGAGTAAGTAAATCTTGTAATTTGAAGCACAGGAAGAAGCCATGGAGTCTACCGAGTCCTCGATGGCCCCTGCAGACAGTCCAGTCCAGTACCTTACCCCAGGCTCTTTCATTCAATCAGCATACGTTATCTTTCTTCAATTACGTACACAATTTGCGTTTACAAAAGGCGTAGCTATGGGCACACCCCAAACACAAGGCGTAGCTAAGGGCACACGCATGGGCCCCAGCTACGCTTGCCTCTTTGTCGGGTGCGTCGAACAATCCTTGTTCTCGGCGTACCAGGGCCCCATCCCCGACGTCTACCTCCATTACATCGACGACTGCTTTGGTGTCACCTCCTGCACCCACACACAACTGACTGACTTCATCCATTTCACCACCAACTTCCATCCGGCACTCAAATACACTTGGACCACTACCGATATTTCCCTACCATTCCTTGACCTCTCCATCTCTATTGCAGGTGATACACTCCTGACCAACATCCTCTACAAACCAACTGACTCCCACAGCTACCTGGACTACTCTTCCTCCCACCCTGCTTCCTGTAAGGACTCCATCCCCTATTCCCAATTCCTCCGTCTACGCCACATCTGCTCCCAGGATGAGGTGTTCCACACCAGGTCATCACAAATGTCCTTGTTCTTCAGAGAACGGGGTTTCCTCTCCCCCACTATAGATGAGGTTCACACCAGGGTCTCCTCCATACCCCGCAACACTGCCCTCTCTCCCCATCCCCCCACTCACAACAAGGGCAGAGTCCCCCTGGTCCTCACCTTTCACCCCACCAGCCGGCACATACAACACATAGTCCTCTGCCAGTTTCGCCACCTCCAACGTGACCCCACCACGCGCCACATCTTCCCATCTCCCCCCCCCGTCTGCCTTCCACAAAGACCGCTCCCTCCGCAACTCCCTTGTCAATTCTTCCCTTCCCTCCCGCTCCACCCCTTCCCCGGGCACTTTCCCTTGTAACCGCAAGAGATGCTACACTTGTCCCTTCACCTCCCCCCTCCACTCCTTTCAGGGACCCAAGCAGTCCTTCCAGGTCCGACAGAGGTTCACCTGCACCTCCTCCAACCTCATCTACTGCATCCGCTGCTCCAGATGCCAGCTGATCTATATCGGTGAGACCAAGCGGAGGCTTGGCGAACGTTTCGCCGAACACCTCCGCTCGGTCCGCAATAACCAACCCGACCTCCCGGTGGCTCAGCACTTCAACTCCCCCTCCCATTCCATATCCGACCTCTCGGTCCTGGGCCTCCTCCACGGCCAGAGTGAGCAACACCGCAAGTTGGAGGAGCAGCACCTCATATTTCGCTTGTGGAGTCTGCATCCTCTGGGCTTAAACATTGAATTTTCTCAATTCTATTAACCCTTCCTGTCTCCTCCCCTTCCCACCTCTCCCTCAGCCCTCGGGCCCTGGCATTCCCTCTCTCTCTATCTCTCCCCCACCGAAGTCGCACTAGCTTCTCATTTTCACTCTACAAACAGCTTACAATGGCTTGTTTCCTTTATCATCTATACTTTTTTGTATATCTTTCATTCATTGTTCTTTATCTCTCTACATCACCGTCTATATCTTTCGGTCCCCTGATCCCTAACCAGTCTGAAGAAGGGTCTCGACCCGAAACGTCACCTATCTCCTTCGCTCCTTAGATGCTGCTGCACCCGCTGAGTTTCTCCAGCCTTTTGTGTACCTTCCGTTTACAAAACCCAGATTAACACTTGAATCCCCCACCTCTGCAGGCTATGCGTTCAGGAGAAAAGCCACCTATGGAAAAAAAAGATTCCCTGCACTTTGGACCAGTTTATTGATACACCATGGAAACGGGTTCTTTGTCCCATCGCATCCACGCCAACCATCGATCATCCGTTCACACCAAATCTATGTTATCCCATTTTCTCATCATCTCCCTACAAAATTTTATAGAGGCCAAATAACCTGAATATCTTTGGAAGAATGTGCAAACTCCACACAGACAGGACCCGAGGTCGGTTTTGAACCCAGGTCTCTGGCGCTGTGAGGCAGTAGCTCTACCAGACTGCTTCCTGGGATGTCAGGATGTCTTTCAAATGAGGAAAGACTGGATAGACTCGGCTTGTACTCGCTAGAATTTAGATGATTGAGGGGGGATCTTATAGAAACTTACAAAATTCTTAAGGGGTTGGACAGGCTAGATGTAGGAAGATTGTTCCCGATGTTGAGGAAGTCCAGAACAAGGGGTCACAGTTTAAGGATGAGGGGGAAATCTTTTAGGACCGAGATGAGGAAAACATTTTTCACACAGAGAGTGGTGAGTCTGTGGAATTCTCTGCCACAGAAGGTAGTTGAGGCCAGTTCATTGGTTATATTTAAGAGGGAGTTAGATGTGGCCCTTGTGGCTAAAGGGATCAGCGGGTATGGAGAGAAGGCAGGTACAGGATACTGAGTTGGATGATCAGCCATGATCATATTGAATGGCGGTGCAGGCTCGAAGGGCCGAATGGCCTACTCCTGCACCTATTGTCTATGTTTCTACCAGCTGCACCACTTTGATGCACTGTTTCACTCTGGTATTTGTCCAGAGAACGAGAATTATTGATATTGTTCAAAGATTTTCCTCTGTTGAAAGAACTGCGCAGTAACTGAAAGAACTGCAGTACAAAGAACCACATTGACAAAGGTGCAGAAAGATATCTGAAATTTCGTACTATATAATGTTAGTCATTCCTTCCTTTGTTCTGTTGCATTGCCTCTTACATTGAGAAGCAGGACTTTGGAGATAAAGTAATGTAAGTGGAGTGTGTAAAAAAGAACTGCAGATGCTGGCTTATACTGAAGATAGACAGTTAAGGGCCTGTACCACCAGCATGCAACTCCATGCGATGAGCGCGACCTAACGTGGTCGCTTGAGCCGTCTGGCGTCGTGGGGCCGGTCCCATTTTGATCGCCGGAGCCGTACGGAATTGTGCGGAGTTCGTCCCGACATCGCGCGGGGCTCTGAAAAACTGACTATGTTCAAAAATTCCGCGCGGCAACGGCTTGTCGGCTCGCTGTCGCCTCGACGCATGACACACCGCCTCGACATCGTGCTCCATGAACCTATCTGTAGGTGCCTCCGTGACCCTCTATGTGTGTGGCTCCATGGCCCTCTGTGTGTGTGTGTGCCTCTGTGCCCCTCTGTGTGTCCCTCTCTGTCCTGGCGAACTTACCTTAAGACTTTGCTCCAAGTTCGCTTCACTTTGCGCCGCGTTGCGCCACTCACCCGACCTACGCGTGGCCCCTATTGCAGGTTTGGTTGCGCTTGCCGCATGCAGGCGCATGCCTGTGGGAACGGCCCTGTACAGGGGATCACCCGACCTCCGCGTGGCCCCCGCTTCTAGTTTGATCGCGCTCACCGCATGGAGTCGGATGCTGGTAGGACAGGCCCTTTACCCGCTGGATTAACTCAGCGGGTCAGGCAGCATCCTGGAGAAAAAGGACGGGTGACGTTTCGGGTTGGAACCCTTCTACTTTGAAGTGGAGTGGAGGTAAATGGAGCTCACAGAGGGATCTCCACACATTGTGGGCTGAATGGCCTCCTTTGCGATATGATTCCATGTGAACAAGGACAACATTTCTGCACCATGAGCGGACTCCAGCAATGAAGGAATTGCTGATGCTGATTTACACCGAAGATAGACACAAAATGCTGGAGTAACGCAGCGGGACAGGCAGCATCTCCAGATAGACGGAATGGGTGAAGTTTCGGGCCGTGACACCTTCTTCAACCCCTGAAAACTTGAAAAATGGTCTCGGCCCGAAATGTCACCCATTCTATCCAGAGACGCTGCCTGTATCGCTGAGTTACTCCAGTATTTTGTGTCCATCTCCAGCAAATGATGAACAGACTTGAAGGTTAAGGTGTAAGAAGGAACTGCAGATGCTGGTCTAAACCGAAGATAGACACAAAAATCTGGAGTAACTCAGCGGGACAGGCAGCATCTCTGGAGAGAAGGAATGGGTGACGGTTTGGGTCTGAAGAAGGGTCTCGACCCCAAATGTCACCCATTCCTTCTCTCCAGAGATGTTGCCTGTCCCGCTGAGTTACTCCAGCTTTTGGTGTCTATCTTGAAGGTTAAGGTGTTTGGCAAATCTCCAGAGTTATCATACAGCAGGGAGGTCAACATTAGTGCACATTAGCAACTTAATTTGTCTCCGCAGCAGGTTAATCAGAATTTAGTTAAAATCATGCAAATCTACCACAGTCGTTGCATATGGCAATTTATTATAATAAGCATTAACAAATGTCAGTAATTGTGACTTTGGATCTTGGATGGTTAATGAGCAGATGAGAACTACTCGTATAACAAAGAGGTGGTGCAGATGTTCGCTTGGATTTTTGGAATAATTACGGCACTTAACCCTGGAGGGAAGGATACCACAGACGAGAGAGCAGGGCGAATATGGGCAGACTTGACAACTGAATAAAACGGAATATGAATTAGAAGGTTTTTAGCGTATTCCATTTTAGTTTAGTTTAGTTAAGACATACAGCACAGAACCAGGCCCTTTGGCCCACCGAGTCTGCACCGACCAGCGACCCACACACACTAATAGCCCTGTCCCACGGTACGAGTTCATTCCATGAGCTCTCCCGAGTTTGCCCTGATTCAAACTCGGAGATTTACGGTAATGGCCGCTTGTCGGTACTCGGGGCTCTGGTGGACATTTTTCATCATGTTGAAAAATCTTCACGAGTCTTCCCGTGCTTACCTGCCGTTAGCGAGTCTTCCCGAGTACCTGCCGTTAGCGTTAAGAGACGTCCCCGAGCTCCGACGTACCCGCTACCTTCGTTCTCCGTGCTTACCACGAGTTTGATTTTTTTAAACTCGAGAGAGCTCTTGGAATGAACTCGTACCGTGGGACAGGGCTTTAACACTATCCTACACTCTAGGGACAATTTACATTTACACCAAGTCAATGATCCTACAAACATGTACATCTTTGCAGTGTGGGAGGAAGCCAAAGATCTCGGAGAAAATCCACGCGGTCACGGGGTGAACGAACAAATAGCACGCGTAGTCAGGATCAAACCCGGGTGTCTTGCGCTGTAAGGCAGCAACTCTACCGCTGCACCACCGTGCCACCCTAAGTTGCAAGTTTCATAAAACTACATTTTATTTTCATTGAACTCTCCAGCCATTTCCAGAATAGCAGGGCAACACAGGTCTGTTTGTGCTTCAGCTTTTGGCCAGGGGATTTGTTCTTCAA
>OY740818.1:18186085-18211085 GCA_963514005.1 Raja brachyura
TTTAACACATTGCACTATCGGAGTAGGCATCTCGTGTAGTACCCCCAGCCCGGCTGCTTCTGCCCCTCAGGTGTCTGTACATGACCCCTTGACCCGGCACGTCATAGAGTGATACAGCATGGAAACAGGCCCTTCGACCCGACCCGCCCACGTTGATCAAGATGCCCCATCTAAGGGAGTACCATTTGCCTGCGTTCGGCCCATATCCTTCCAAAACTTTCCTATACAAAATAACCATATAACAATTACAGCACGGAAACAGGCCCTCTCGGCCCTTCCAGTCCGTGCCGACCATTTATTTTCCCCTAGTCCCATCTACCTGCACTCAGACCATACCCCTCCATTCCCTTCCCGTCCATATACCTATACACTTTACTTTTAAATGTTAAAATCGATCCTGCCTCCACCACTTCTGCTGGAAGCTCATTCCACACAGCCACCACTCTCTGAGTAAAGAAGTTCCCCCACATGTTACCCCTAAACTTCTGTCCCTTAATTCTCATGTCATGCCCTCTTGTTTGAATCTTCCCTACCCTCAATGGGAAAAGCTTATCCACGTCAACTCTGTCTATCCCTTTCATCATTTTAAAGACCTCAATCAAGTCCCCCCTTAACCTTCTGCGCTCCAAAGAATAAAAATAACGTTTAAATTGCCCTTTCCCTGATTGTCCACAAGTTATAAACTCCTGACCTATGTACACATGAGGCCAGTGGGATGGATTTGTGCAAACTCAGTTCATGGCGATTCGGGGCAGCACGGTGGAGCAGCGGTAGAGTTGCTGCCTCACAGCGCCAGAGACCCGGTTTGATCCTGACCATGGGTGCTGTCTGTTCAGAGTCTACACCAAAGGTTCCCAACTTGGGGTAACCTGGTTTTGCCTGATTCTGGATTTGTACATAGTTTTTCTCATTGACTGACTGTGTTTGGGTTCTGGTATACCGGTATCTGTTCATCATTAGTTGTTCATAAATAACATTCAATGTGCTATTAAAGTTGCCAGGGGTAAACGGGACGAAAAAGGCTGAGAATCCCTGGTCTATGCCAACCATCGATCACCGGTGCACACTAGTTCTGTGTTATCCCACTTTCTATCCAATCCCTGCATACTTGTGGCCAATGCACCTACATGCCCACATGTCTTTGGGATGTGGGAGGAAACCGGAGCACCTGGAGGAAACCCACAAGGTCACAGGGAGAACATACAAACTCCACACAGCCAGTAAATGCTTAAACAATTCAAGTAGACACTTCGTACATTCTGACAGCGATTTTGCTTCCACCACTCTATCTCAGACAGTGCATTCCAGGTCCCCCCTACACTCAATCCACAAAGATCCTACACTCGATCCATAAAGATCATCCTCAGACCCTTTCTGGAGCATTTACCTCTTATACATGTCTATGTCTGTCTAGAGTGGGGTTTCATATTTCCCGGGTCGTTCTTGCTATGATTGACAGGAGAGGTTGATCCCACTGCGTTGGCGTGCTGTGCTGAGACAGGCAGGAACACCACAGAAAATAAATAAACCTTATACTTCTGCAAACAAAGTGAAATACGAATGGGTGCAATGATTTACAAAATAAAATGCAGGATGAACTTGTAACAGAAGCAGAACAGAGCAGGAAAATGGGATAAAAGCTCGAGCGAAAATGAAAGATGTTAAATAATTGATTTTTACTGCTTGATTATGTGTATAATGATGAAACTGACTCTCAAAACGCTCGGCAACCTGATACCAGCAGCATCAGTGAAACAGCTGAAATATCCTTGCCCTGGAGAGAACATTCTTGGTGTAATAAATAATGGAAGTGTAGGCAGCCCACAAAGACCGACAGAACAACTGGTGTAAGTCTGTGACAGGCGAGAACAGGAGGCATCAGCAGGAGAGAGCAAGTCGGAGATCGAATTAGAGGATGACAGAGCTGGATTTGAGAGAGAGAGAGTGAGAGTGTCAGAGGATGAATTGGGACAGGCTACTGATGGGTTCGGAGGAGAGCAGAAGGGTGACAGAACGACAATATTAGAGCATGCATTAGCACAATGAAAGAAAGAGCCAGGCAGTATTAGTGCAAAGAGAGAGAGAGATGGGACTGGAATATGAATTTAGAACAGTCCTGGATCCAGCACACATTGCTGAACGGCCACAAGTCTGTATCAAGTAAATAATATTGTTCAGTCTGGCGGATCACAAGCCGGCTGTAATGGGTGCAATTTTGTGTGTTTTGGTGTTTACGTGAGTCTCTGTTATGTCTGTCAGCTCGGTGCTGTCAGAAGCAGCAGGAACCCAATACTTATCCCATGGAGGATGGAGAAGATGCGGTTTGTGCCTCCTTACGTTCTCCAGTAAACTGTCCTCCACTGTTCTGACCATGAATTAAATCCTTTCTCACAAGTGCATCCAGCCAGTGTCTGAAGAAGGGTCTCGACCCGAAACGTCACCCATTCTTTCTATCCAGAGATACTGCCTGAGTTACTCCAGCATTTTGTGTCTATATCGTAGGTGTAAACCAGCACCTGCCGTTGATTTGTACACAGTAACTTTATGTGCTGCTCCTGGTACTTGGTGAGAACTCGGTGGGCCAAAGAGCCTGGCTCCATGCTGTATCTCTAATCCAAACTGGCCAAGGCGTCTTCACCTGCATTCCAACAGAGCCTTGTTTTGGATTGTTGTTGTAATGGCAAGAGGCTGGGTTACGGTTCCAGAGTGTTGAAGCAATGTAAACCATTTGATGTGTTCTGGAGGGTTTCTCAGCCTCGAGAAGCAAGCGGAGGTTGATTGCCCTTAGACCAAGGGTTCCCAACCTGGGGTAATTTTCCCCGACCCAGGGGGTAAATTTTTTGATTCTGGATTTGTACATATTTTTTTCTCATTGACTTGACTGGGTTCGGTTCTGGTATAACCGGTATCTGTTCATCGTTAGTTGCTCATAAATAAGTGAAATCACATTGTTATGTGCTATTAAAGTTGCCAGGGGTAAACGGAATGAAAAATGTTGGGAACCCCTGTCCGAGACTGAGATGCAAGATTGAGAGGGTGGGCTGCTGGAATGGTCGAGGGGTGTCGGCTGACTTCTGATTTGTTTAAATAGATGCAAAAAGCTGGAGTAGCTCAGCGGGTCAGACAGCATCTCTGGAGAAAAGGATTAGGTGACGTTTCCTATTCCTGTTCTCCAGAGATGCTGCCTGACATGCTGAGTTACTCCATCGTTTTGTGTCTATCTTCGACTTAAAACCCACGCAGGTCACGGGGAGAGTGTACAAACTCCGTACAGACAGTGCCCGTAGTCAGGATCGAACCCGGGTCTCTGACGCTGTAAGGCAGCAACTCGACTGCTGTACCACCCTGGTGTTCTGAGGATGCAAACATGTTCTCCCTCTTCCTCTCCTCTTGTCTCCCTTTTCTGACGCTGTTGGTATTGGTATTGTCAGGAGTATTTCATTGTCATATGTACCGAAAACAGAGTAATGAGATTCTTACTTGAAGCAGCAGCACAGCGGGTTTGTCAGCACGGTACTTAATTGATAATATAATAAGCAAACAAAAACAAAAATCAGCGAATAAAATACAATATAGTGCAACTCGTGCAGTTCAATGTTTAGTTGCTGTTCATAGTGTTCAGTAGCCCGATGGGTGCTGAGAAGATGGTGTTTACTGGTGTTCAATTAGTGGGTGTGGATGTGTGGAGCCAAAGGGCCTGTTTCATGGAGTCACAGAGTGATACAGTGTGGAAACAGGCCCAACTTGCCCACACCGGCCAATATGTCCCAGCGACACTAGTCCCACCTGCCTGCGCTTGGTCCATATCCCTCCAAACCTGTCCTATCCATGTACCTGTCTAACTGTTCCTTAAATGTTGGGATAGTCCCAGCCTCAACTACCTCCTCTGGCAGCTTGTTCCATACACCCACCACCCTTTGTGTGAAAAAGTTACCCCTCCGATTCTTATTCAATCTTTTCCCCTTCACCTTTGAACCATCTGGTCCTCGATTCCCCTCCTCTGGGCAGGACAGTCTGTATTCTGCGCTCTGTGACTCCTCATCTGTTTCCTCATGACATGAGCTTTGTTTATAAGTGTATGACTGTGGATCATCCTGTGCAAACTAGTGACTGATTCTGTGGGATACCCTACAGCACGCTCTGATTTGGATCAAGTTTTCAGCAGCCAATGAACCTTATAAAGCTGCACAAAATAGCCCAAACCTCAGCCGCAGATGTGCCCTCATTCAAGTGGTTTAAATATAACTTGGAACTGTGAAACCTGTCCTCGCACAAGTAAAAGGGTTAAACCCCTTCTGGCAAATAAAAAGATTCTCCGGCGCATTCGATTTTTGAAAGGGAATAACAATTTGGAGAGAGGGAGAAAATGATAAGTTAGCAGCAGAGTGCGGGTGAGATCAGTGTGTAGAATGGAGCATTGGCTTGAATGCAAGTGGAAATGGGGGCTCGAGCAAAGCTGCCAATTGTGTGTGTGAGCGGGGAGAGAGAGAACAGTCAACTTCTGATGGCACTGTGCACTTCCGACCACTCCGTGAAAGTCACTTTAAAGCTTTTAAGGAAGGATGTCCAAGCAGTTCCTATGGAGCAGAGCAATTTCTTTGTGAGTTAATCACTATTTGCAAACCCACATCCACAGATTTATTTTTGGTAAGTGTATGGAGGTCAAAAAAACATATCTGTACATCACCTGTACCCATTGCATGATTATCTGCCTATTCACTTTCTGTTCTCGAGAAAGTGAAATGTTGACTCGTGTGCATGCAATGAAAGAACGCCATCTACAGGTTCACAAAGAACCACCAGCCAACCCAAAAATATTACAATCTCTCCACTAATTCGTCCTTTTCAATTATATGATACAGCAGGGAAACAGGCACATCAGCCCATCAAGTCCACGCCGACCATTGACCACCCGATCACAATCGTTCTGTTTTCCAACTCAGTTCCGCCACTCCCTACAAACTGGAGGCAATTTACTGGGCCGATTAGCCTACAAACTGGCATGTCTTCGGGACGTGGCGGGAAACCGGAGCGCCCAGAGGAAACCCACGTGGTCACAGGGAAATGCAAGCAGGCAAACACCACACAGACAGGAGCCGAGGTCAGGATCAAACACGGTTTTCTGGTGCTCTAACAGCTGTGCCATTGTGTCATAGAGTCATAGAACGTGGAAATAGGCCCTTTGGCCCAACTTGCCCACACCAACCACTAGTCCCACCTGCATACGTTTGGCCCATACCCCTCCAAACCTGTCCTATCCATGTACCTGTCTAATTGTTTCTTAAATGTTGCTATAGCCCCTGCCACAACCACATCAAGCTTCAAGCGTCAGAGACCATTCGGCCCATTGACCCTTTTCCATCATTCATCGAGATGTCTTGGGTTGACAAATGATGTTCGTTCTTATCTTTGAAAATAATCAATTGCCATTTGTGAAGGTGGATTCCAAAACCCTACGTGTTTCTTGAACTCTCTCCGATTTTTCAATGTTGACCTTCATTGTCCAGCTTGTGAAAAATGCTCTCTGTCCATCTAGCTTATTAGTTCTGATGAATACCTTGAAAAATGCAGTCAAATCACCCAATAACCAAAATCCACGAGGATAATCCCAGGTTAAGTCTGTGCACCGGAGAAAAGACTCTGATAAAAAGCTGCACGATATAGATGCAATTCAATCCTCCTCTGAAATCCATCTCTGCAATGCATTTGAGCTGAAGGGCAAGAATTTTTTTTAAAAAAGCACATTCACACATGCATATGATTGGTGTGCATATGTGTGTATGTGTATCCACACAGTGGGACAGGGGTATGCAAGAATTCGAAGGATGGTGTGTGCAAAATGTATGGAATACGCAAACTAAACAAGGGCTTCTCCCTGGTGCTCAGTAATAATATTTAAGGTCAGGCATTCCAAAAAATAAATGCGCTTTCCTTTTAAAGTTTAGTAGGTCTAAAAACACCCCTGGGTGAGAGCGATGGCAACTGTTTGTGTTTTATGTTTTTGAAGACGAGTTTTTAGAGCAAAATTCAAGGCGGGGAAAAGGCATTATAATAATCACGGCCTTACTATTGTACTCACACGAAACCTGTTTATTCTCCTCATCGTTGCCATCAACTGAGCCAACCTTTCCCCAGGCCAGATTCCACCAGCCATCTGCTAGCAATGGCCAATTTGCCTCCAAACATCCCAACCCACTTCTCTTTGAGTGCGGGAGGAAACCATCATGATCACAGCGGATAAGTCCAAATTCCACGCAGAAGTGAATCAGGTTTCATTTATATTCCACGACATTACCACACCTTATTTTCCCTTATTCATCAAACCATCATCTGTAGTATGACTGATTGTAATAAAAACAACTTGACTGATTGAAAAAAAAAAACTCTGAGGACGTGCAGAGGTCCCGAAAGAAGGGAAATGTTTTTTAAATTGTTTTAGTCGATAAAAGACGAACAAGTTAAAGTAGTTGGAATCTAGAAGTCACGGCCTGTAGGTATGGCGGAGGCAGGTTCCAGCGTGGTTCTCAATAGGGGAACTGGAAAATAAACTCTTCAAGCCAACAGAGAAGATGCTGGAGGGCTGATCTAGTGCATCGCCCTAGTGGAGAGCTAGCATCGTCACAATGGGCCGAATGGACTCATTTTGTGGTGTAATCATCTCATGATTCCAAAAGCTGATTTATTTGATGACCCTCATACACCAGATGGCGGGGTCTTATATGTGTCATGTTTGCCCGTGAAACTATTGCATTGACTTGCGCTTGTAATCCATGGCTTTCATCAGGAACAAACAAATGCAATACATTGCAGCTGCCAGATGATACTGGCCTAAGATTCTTTGACGGGGCATCACAAACTCACAACCTTTACCCTGAGGGCACCAGGTGCACAGGAACACCATCCTCCGTAGGTCAGCCTTCAGTGGCGCACCATTGTGATTTGGCAGCCAAGTGGCGGTTTCCTTCACTGGCGCGTGGTCTAAATCTACCGTGGACACTCCTTCACCAAAAGGCTCTGCAGCCGTTCAATGAGGTGACGCACCACACCGCTTTCTCAAAGGCGTTTCGTGATGGACAGTCTGCGCTGGCTTTGCCTTCAATCTCCACACCTTGTGATTGAATAGAGAAGATAAACTTAAGGGCCTGTCCCACATTCACGACTTAATTCAAAACCTCAGCCGAGTTTAAAGAACCTAAAAAAACATCAAGATCGTGGTAATCTACGAACTCCTACGATCTTCCACGACTATGTTCACAAACTCCTACAAGTATGTCTACGAATTCCCACGACTATTTCGATGCCCTCCTTACGAGTAAAACGTTGCAATTTCTTTCATCCCGACCATTTTTTTACTCGTGGACATTTTTATCGGGCTGGAAAAAAACGTCCCGACTTACCTGATGCCACGAGTACCTACGGCTGGTGTAACGAGCCGCTACGATATATCTACGAACTCCTATGGACTCGCTACGAACATTCTGTACGTTTGAATCAAGGGGAACACTCGGGAGAATTCGTGAATTACTCGTGATAGTGGGGCAGGCCCTTTGGAGTTGTTTTTGACAGGAGGCGCGGCACGGTGGCGCAGCGGTAGAGTTGCCGTCTTACAGCGCTTACAGAGCCGGAGACCCGGGTTCAATCCCGACCACGGGTGCCGTCTGTACAGAGTTTGTTCGTTCTTCCCGTGACCTGCGTGGGGTTTTCTCCGTTGTTTTCGACAGGGTTGAAGTTTGCAAATGCAAATTCTTTTGTTCTCGTCGGTTGCAGCTGATTAGAGTTTCTGCGTCCGCGATGTGTACAAACCCGGCTTTGAAGCACGTCCGGCCGCGCAGCTAGAAGCTGCCTGTTGTTGATGTTTTTGCTGAATCTGTCTTTCCTCCTGTTTTAATAGGTGGAAGCTACTGATGCAGATGAAGGAGATAATGGGAAGATTTGGTACAGAATCCTCTCAGGTAACGTTAAGCTGCTCCTCCACCATTTGCCTGACCTGGCATGAAGCATTAGAATCTAATTTGACGGTCTGTTTTTGCTGGAAGCAGATGTTTTCCACAGAGTTTGGCCATGTGGATTCACAGGCTAGACAGAAGGGTCACATCAGTTTAATTAGCATCAACAACAGAGTCTCTTTCAGGGGGTTCTTACATTGTCAGCCACGGCTCAGCGGATTCCACTTTCAGGGAGCCTGAAGGTTGTGACTTCAAGACCCTCTCTAGTAGTGTCCTGCCTAATCTAGACTGCTTGGGAAACAGCTGCAGGGTATTGTTTACTTTAGATACAGCACAGAAACAGGCCCTTCAGCCCACCGAGTTCATGCCGGCCAGCGATCCCCAAACACTAACACTATCCTACACTCACTGGGGATAATTTACAATGTGACCAAACCTGTACGCCTTTGAAGTGTGGGAGGAAACCGGAACATCCCACGCAGCTCACGGGGAGAACGTACAAACTCTGTACAGGATCGAACCCGGGTCTCTGGCGCTGTAAGGCAGCAATTCTACCGCTGCTCTATCGTGCTGCCCTTAGCAAGCCCCCATTCCGTCTATACGTCTGATGTAAGTGTTCAGAGACACTGCATAAATGCAGCCCTGAGCTTATCTCTCTCCAGGGGGAGCTCGGTGTCAGATCTTTGTCTATGTTACAGCTTTAAAACGCTTTCTGACATCTCACTACATTAAAGATTGCATTAATACAACTTGTCGAAGTCTTTAAAAGGTTTGGAAGTCTCCTCTGTGAAATGCAAACTTGCAGGCGCTGGATGTCACACGGTGGACTTCACTTTCATGAGAAGAGAAACAGTAATAAAACTGTCTCATCTGATTCTCGAGACGTGTTTTTCCTGCTGGCAGTGTTTTGTATTTTGATCCTGCCGCTACTTAACCATGTTCCCTTTGATTTTTTTACGTCTATCTAAATAGTTGCTGCTGACTTTATTTACTCACCCAGCTCCCTGCAAACTATTATCAAGCAGTTAAACGGTGACCTATGACAATTGAACATTCTTGACTAACCTCACAAGTTGAAATAGCCTTCATTATAGACATGCTTCCAAAAGATACGCCTTCACATTTACTTTACACGGAACGGCATCTGCCCCTATTTGCCTACTCTGCAGCTTATTTTTTTGTCTTGTCGTTGTTTCCTTCCCCAGAGATTTATCAGACATTTCATCAGTTGAGCCATTTTCCATTTTTTCTTGTGTAGGAAGGAACTGCAGATGCTGGTTTACACCGAAGATAGACACAAAATGCTGGAGTACCTCAGCGGGACAGGCAGCATCTCTGGTGAGAAGGAATGGGTCACTTGTCGGGTCAGTCTGAAGAAGGGTCTCGACCCGAAACATCAACCGTTCCTTCTCTCCAGAGATGCTGCCTGTCCCACTGAGGTACTCCAGAATTTTGTGCCTATCTTTCTTGGATAAGAGATCTGTAAACCCATGAAATAGTCATCGGAATCATCCTTCTGCTAATTCCTATAGTTCTACAAGACGCAGCAGACCACAGTCTCCTTGGCCTGCTGAGCTTCTCCAGCACTTTATCATTTGCTCAGAGTTGTAGCATCAACAGTCTCTTGTGTGTCTGTTTTACAAGTTGCAAGGTAACTTTAGGTACAAGCCGAGTCTATCCAATCTTTCCTCATATGAAAGGACTGATTCCTGGGATGTCAGGACTTTCATATGAGGAAAGATTGGATAGACTCGGCTTGTACTCGCTGGAATTTAGAAGATTGAGGGGGGATCTTATAGAAACTTACAAAATTCTTAAGGGGTTGGACAGGCTAGATGCAAGAAGATTGTTCCCGATGTTGGGGAAGTCCAGGACAAGGGGTCACAGTCTAAGGATAAGGGGGAATTCCTTTAGGACCGAAATGAGGAAAACATTCTTTACACAGAGAGTGGTGAGTCTCTGGAATTCTCTGCCACAGAAGGTAGTTGAGGCCAGTTCATTGGCTATATTTAAGAGGGCATTAGATGTGGCACTTGTGGCTAAAGGGATCAGGGGGTATGGAGAGAAGGCAGGTACGGGATACTGAGTTGGATGATCAGCCATGATCACATTGAATGGCGGTGCGGGCTCGAAGGGCCGAATGGCCTACTCCTGCACCTATTTTCTATGTTTCTATGTTTCTATGTTTAGAAGTAAATTGGAACTTTCCGCCAACTATAGAGAAAGGAAAAAAAATGTACGATGCTATTTCTGCCATTGGCATGAGTTAATGCTCTTTTTCCAAGAAATAGATAAAGGCTTTGTTTATCAGTAACATAGGCTTCCGAGAACTCTAATGATTTAATGCAACTGTAGACCTGATACAGGCTGCATCCTGTACCATGGAATATCCCACTGCTTCCTCAGACGTCAACAAGAAAATAAACGATTGCCCTTAACAGTATGAGGGGTAGATAGCCAAGGATACATATTTTTAGCTTTGAAGCTATTGGCGTGGTGTGTGTGGTTTTGTTTTTCAGGAAATTCCATTGATAACTTCCGGATGGACCAAGGCACCGGACTCATCTCCAGAGGAAGCCACCCTCTGGACAGAGAGGGCAGCACCACCCATGTACTGGAGGTGGAGGCCTACAACAGTGACTTTGGGAGGATGCGGAGCTCTGTTAGAGTAAGAGCTGAGTGCTTGCTCATAAGTATCTTTTGTTTTAGTTTAATATAGAGATACAGCACCGAAACAGGTGTATGGAACGAGCTGCCGGAGGAAGTAGTTGAGGCAGGTACTGTTGCAACGTTTAAGAAACATTAGACAGGTACATGGATAGGACAGGTTTGGAGGGTTATGGACCAAACACAGGCAGATGGGTCCAGTGTAGTTGGGGCATGTTGGTCGGTGTGGGCAAGTTGGGCCAAAGGGCCTGTTTGCACTCTCTATGTTATATATAAGCACCTGAAACAGTGTTGATCTTGCATGCCATGGCCAAATCTGGATCATGTCACCAAAGACTACGTCCCATCGATAATGCAGGACTCCATCAGTTATTTTAAATCTCAGTTTTCACATTTCCAGAGCAGGATTTGAACCCAAAATCAGTCGGGGAGTCAGTGTCACCCGCCCGCAGCTGTAGGAGCACCCTCTCCTGCCTCACTCGCACACTGCATTATGTTTGCCATTCTCGTTAATATTCTCACATCCTCCGCAAGGCAGTAAACTAGTAAATGGTACACAAAGTGCTGGAGTAACTCAGTGGGTCAGGCAGCCTTTATGGAAGACATGGACAGGTGACGTTTCAGGTCAGGACCTTTCTTCAGTCTGAAACATCACCTGTCTATATCCTCCACAGATGCTGCCTGATGTGCTACTTTCATAGAAACATAGAAAATAGGTGCAGGAGTAGGCCATTCAGCCCTTCGAGCCCGCACCGCCATTCAATATGATCATGGCTGATCATCCAACTCAGTATCCCGTACCTGCCTTCTCTCAATACCCCCTGATCCCTTTAGCCACAAGGGCCACATCTAACTCCTCTTAAATATAGCCAATGAACTGGCCTCAACAACCTTCTGTGGCAGAGAATTCCAGAGATTCACCACTCTCTGTGTGAAAAATGTTTTTCTCATCTCGGTCCTAAAAGATTTCCACCTCATCCTTAAACTGTGACCCCTTGTCCTGGACTTCCCCAACATCAGGAACAATCTTCCTGCATCTAGCCTGTCCAACCCCTTAAGAATTTTGTAAGTTTCTATAAGATCCCCCCTCAATCTTCTAAATTTCCTCCAGCACTTTGTGTTTTGCACATGACTCCGGTATCTGCAGTTCCTTGTTTCTCTAATTGTTAAGTTATATTGTGTGTGTGTGTATGTGTGTGTGTGTGTGTGTGTGTGTGTGTGTGTGTCTCCAAAGCCTCGTGATAATCCTGTCATCTGCTTCTCTTGTCTTTCCATGGCCATGACTTGGCCTTCCCCCTGTCCAGGTCATCGTGTATGTGGAGGATGTGAATGACGAGACGCCAGCCTTTACCCAGCTGCAGTACAACCGACTCGGCCTGCGAGAAACCGCAGGGATCGGCACGTCGGTCATCGTGGTCCGGGCGACCGACGGGGATACAGGTGACGCTCTCCTCCTTAGCCAGCATTGGGCCTTCCTCAGCCCCAGGCAGGAATAACTCCAGCAAGCAGGAATAACTTTGAAACAAATTAGCTGTGGAGAGGGATAGGGATCATGCGCAGGCTGATGAGATTAGTATCTCAAGTATTCCAAACACATTTAACACTGAATGATTGGGACTAGAGTCAAAACTGAGATCAACAAATTCAGATTGTAACTTCCATCCCCATTCGTGGCAGTCAGCAGATGTGGGCAATGGCCCCACTGTTGCCGTTTATGTAGGAATGCAGGATAATAACAGGTATAGTTGATCAAAGTGCTGGAGAAACTCAGCGGGTGCCGAAACGTTGCCTATTTCCTTCGCTCCACAGATGCTGCTGCACCCGCTGAGTTTCTCCAGCACCTTTGTCTACCTTCGATTTTCCAGCATCTGCAGTTCCTTCTTAAACAGGTATAGCTGATCATGTGACCCCTTTAATCTGCTCTGCCATTCACCAAAATTGTGGCTGATCTATCTCAAATACCATTCTCCTGCCCTACCTCACTAGTAGACTGAATATAGACTAGTAAAGCCACAGAACAGGCTCTTTGTCTCACAGAAACCTAGAGAACAGGTGCAAGAGTAGGCCATTCGGCCCTTCGAGCCAGCACCGCCATTCAATATGATCATGGCTGATCATCCAAAACCCTGCTTTCTCCCCATATCCCTTGATTCAGTTCGCCCTCAGAGTGATATCTAACTATCTCTTGAATACATCCAGTGAATTGGCTTCCACTGCCTTCTGTGGCAGGGAATTCCACAGATTAATTTAACAGGGATTTGTCATCATTCCAGGTGATGGGGGTACAGTGTCCTACGCCATTTTGAGTGGATCGGACGGGAAGTTTTCCATTGACGAGAGCACAGGTCTAATCACCACTGTGGATTACTTGGACTACGAAACAAGCACCAGTTACCTGATGAATATCTCTGCCACGGACCAGACCACACCTTACAACAGGGGTCACTGCACTGTGTACGTCACCCTGTTAAATGAATTGGATGAGCCTGTGCAGTTTACAAATCTAGTGTATGAAGCCACCATTACAGAGAACGTCGCCACTGGGACTGAGGTGGTTCAGATTCAAGCCCGTTCTGCTGACAACATGAACATGATCACCTACAGATTCGACCCGGACACCTCCGCGCAAACACTGTCCCTGTTCCAGATAAACAGAGTTACCGTGAGTATACACGGGCACGGAAATCGCTATCAAAACATGCGGGGGGGGCACAATATCTTGGCGGCCACGCGCGCGCATGGGCACACACACACGCGAGGCTTCGGCCGTGCGCCCTGTGGACGGTAACATCGGGAGTTGATTTGGTCGGTGGCCGACTCCAAACTCCAGCAACAGCAGCTTCGTCCGCCCCGAATCGTGGGGCTTGAATCGGCCCGTTCACGGGGCCTTTCATCGGCCGGCGGGGGCTTCAACATCGGGAGCCTCGATCGCCTCGATACAGCAATTTGATTTTAAGCCGCGCCAGGCGCTGAAAGGCCCCGCGAACGGGCCGATTCAGCCTTTAGAAAACGTCTGATAAAACATGGGGGGAGGGGGGATTGTCCCCCATCTCTCAAAGCATGGGGGGGGGACGTCCCCCTGTCCCCCCCAGGATTTCCGCCCATGACTATACATGTTGACGGTGTGCTAATTTGTGGTGTGTGAAGTTACAACCATTTACTGAACCACCTCCAATGCAAGTTTTGCTTCTGCTGCAAGCAGTTTAGAACTTTGAGATTTTTTTTTTACCTCAGCCACGTCACACAGAATGAAAGGGCGGGAATTTCTCTCAGTCTTGAGGAAGCAATCTCAATAAACACGCTTCTGGTTTCCAAGCATAACATCCTAAAGAGATACATCTTGGAAACTAGCACCATGGAGACAGAGACAGACACTAACCCATTTTAAATTCTCCCTCACTATACAGTACGTTTCAATGACTTCCCCCTCATCCTTCGAAACTCCAGCAAGTACAGGCCCAGCGCCGTCAAACGCTCATCATATGTTAATCCACTCATTCCTAGGATCATTCTCATAAGCCTCCTCTGGACCCTCTCCAGAGCCAGCACATCCTTCCTCAGATATGGGGCCCAAAATAGCTCACAATACTACAATTGCGGCCTCTTATAAAGCCTCAGTATTACATCCCCGTTCTTGTATTCTAGTCCTCTCAAAATAAATGCTAGCATTGCGTTTGCCTTCCTTACTACTGCCCCTGTCCCACTTAGGAAACCTGAACGGAAACCTCTGGAGACTTTGCGCCCCACCCTAGGTTTCCGTGTGGTTCCCGGAGGTTTTTGTCGGTCTCCCTAATGGTCGAACATGGTTTCCGCTTCTTCTATAGAACATAGAACATAGAAGAAGTGGAAACCACTTTCGACCATTAGTGAGACCGACAAAAACCTCCGGGAACCGCACGGAAACCTTGGGTGGGGCGCAAAGTCTCCAGAGGTTTCCGTTCAGGTTTCCTAAGTGGGACAGGGGCATACTGATTCAAACTTGCAAATTATTTTTTTGGGGAATCCTGCACCAGCACTCCCAAGTCCCTTTGCACCTCCGATTTCTAAATTCTCTGCCCATTCAGAAAATAGTCTTCGCCTTTATTCCGACTACCAAAATGCATGACTCCACACTTCGCTACACTGTATTCCATCTGCCACTTCTCTGCCCACTCTCTCAACCTGTCCAAGTCCTTCTGCAGAGTCCCTGCTTTCTCTACACTACCTGCCCCTCCACCTATCTTTGTATCATCTGCAAACTGTATTCTTGTCAATATATGTCCAATTATAATTTCAAATCTACTCTGGCAAGTAAAATATCCATCAGGATGGGAGTTTTGGATCTGGATTTGCAGAAAGACTGGTATTCACAGGATATGGTCATCTTATTCTTGCCTTCCCATCACAGGGGGTGATTACAGTCAGAGGGCAAGTGGATCGGGAGAAGAGCGATTACTATCTCATCACTGTCATAGCGGATGATGGCGGACCTAAAAAAGACTCCACTGTGGTGAGCGTGCATTTAAAATAAAACCAAAACAAGTTCATGCATTTCTAATTTATGTTAAAGATAAAAAGTAACCATTTTAGATTAGATTAGATTTTATTATTTGTCATTCGAACCTCAGAGAGGCTCAAACGTAACTGCGTTTCTACAGCCATACAAACAAAACAATTCCTACACAACACACAAACATTTCAATTACAGTAAACATCCATCACAGTGAATCTCCTCCTCACTGTGATGGAAGGCAAAGTCTTTTCTCTCCCGATGTTGAAGCCCCAGGCGGGCGATGTTAAGTCCCACGGCTGTTGAGGCCGCGCCGGGCGATGTACGGCCCCGCTCTAGGCCCAAAAGTCACAAGTTGGAGCCCCCCGCGGGCCCTGGAATGTCCCGCGGCCATTAAAGCCGCGCCGGGCGATGTGCGGCCCCGCTCCGGGTCATTCCAACCCCGCGACACGGGCTGGTGAAGTTGCGTTACGGGAGAAGTTGGTGATGCCTTCAGGCACAAGGCAATCTATTTAATCACCAGATTTGCTCTCTTAATTTGGGCAGCATGGTGGCCCAGCGGTACAGTTGCTGGTGCCAGAGCCACAGGTCCCGGGTTCGATCCTGAATACGGGTGCTGTCTGCACAGAGTTTGTACATTCTTCCCGTGACCTGCGTGGGTTTTCGCTGAGATTTCCTCCCGCACTCCAAAGACGTACAGGTTTGTAGGTTAATTGGCCTGGAATAAATGTAATTGCCCCTAGTGTGTAGGATAGTGTTAATGTGCGGGGATCGCTGGTCGGTACGGAACCGGTGGGCCGAAGGGCCTGTTTCAGCGCTGTGTCTCTAAACTAAACTGAAACTAAACAACTGCACCCGGGGTAAACCATCTAATAATATTTAATCCCACTTTACGCAAAGATCTTGGTCAAACCCTTGAATCTTTCCATGGTTCTCTCCTGATCCTTCATATTATCCCTTCCCATTGCTTTCAATTATCCTCTCCCAATCCACAATCCTTCCCATCGTCTCCTCTCAATCCTTCCCAGCATCTTCTCCTGAGAATCCGGCAGTCCAACCGACTCCCATGTGTGAATCTCTCCTGAACCCGTTCTTGATTAGTGCGGGTGTCAGAGGTTATGGGGTTAGGTGGGTGAGATAGATCAGCCATGATTGAATGGCGGAGTAGACGTGATGGACCGAATGGCTTAATTCTACTCTTGTTCCTTATGACAAGACTCTTGTGAGTGGCCTGAATTACCACTGGGTTTAACAGTGGTCTGTTGACTGGTGTAACAAGGCCTGTGCGTGGCGCGGGTGGGACTTGGATCTCTTGGAGCTTTGGGCAGAGGAAACACTCGCTGCACGCACTGCCCGTGCCGTAGTGAGTGTGCTGAAATAGCGTTGCCAGTATTCCGTTTCCACATACCTTTTCAATCACAACAGCAGAAGCAGCAAACTTGAAGTGGCACCTTATGAAGGAGGAGATGGTCCCAACGTTAAGTTAAGTATTGCTGTTGTAAATTGATTGATGTTGTGACACGTTTGATTAATTATCTCCTTTGTTTCTCTCTTGTCGTGGATGAGCAGAAGGTAAATTATGTGTATCACAGCTGCTTGGTGTTGCGTGCTTTACCTCAGTGGAGCCGTGCATGTTGCATGCTACCTGGTCGAGTTTGATCCCTCGGGAACATCCTAAGACTTTAATTTTGTTCATGAGCATTGTCCGAAACTCACCACATCTATCACTTGTAAGCCCAGTGGAGAAAGCACGGTGATACTCTCCTCACATACCATCTTAACTTGGAAAGGTGTTGCTGCTCCTTCATTGTCACTGGTCAGATTCCCAAAACCCTTACCTAGGTACTTTGTCACATATGCCTTCACACAGAGATTAGCGACTGCATTCTCAAGAACATTGTATCATCGGCATTAAATGGTGACCTTGCCAGTGAAGCTTCTACCCCATGAAACAACAATTAAAAAAGGATTTTTAGAGAAGTGGAAGGAGGTTATTTCCAATAGTTAACCCGCATTTGACGTTTTTTAATGCAGTCTTGGGCCCCATTTCTGAGGAGGCATAAGTTGGCCATGGAGAGGGTCCAGAGGAGGTTTACGAGAATGATCCGGAGGGCGGGGGGGGCGTTCCAACCTACGACAGCACCTACGTCAGCAGAAGTCAAGCAATGCCCATTGGCGTCAAGCCAACTATCTCCAAAAAGTTGTGTATATTTAAAAATCAGGCGGGGAACAGAAAAACGCGACGATTCTTTGGGCGACCGAGGAGATTACTCATGACCGACAGGTGACACCCCGGCGACCATGTGGCGACAGCCTAGTCATCTAAAAAATCACAGAAGTGGGACAGGGGCATAACGCTCTGAGAAGAAGAGCTATGATGTGGCAAGTCCAGCTCATTATCTGTCTCTACTTGATTTCAACTAGATGGTCGTCTGGGCATTTCAAGGGGCAGTTATGTTACTGTGGGTCTGAAGCCTCATACAGACCAGACTGAGTGAGGATGGAAGAACATGACTAAAGGGCCTGTCCTACAAGCATGCAACTCTATGCGATGAGCGCGACCTAACGTGGCGTCGCGGGGCCGGTCCCACTTCGATCGCCGGAGCCGTGCGGAATTGTGCGGAGTTCGTCCCGACACCGCGCGGGGCTCCGAAAAACTGACTACGTCCAAAAATTCCGCGCGGCAACGGCTTGTCGGCTCGCAGTCGCCGCAACGTTTACACACCGCCCCAACATCGTGCCTCCGTGATCCTCTCTGTAGGTGCCTCCGTGACCCTCTATGTGTGTGGCTCCGTGGCCCTCTGTGTGTGTGTGTGCCTCGGTGCCCCTCTCTGTGTGCCCCTCTCTGTCCTGGTGAACTTACCTTAGACTTCGCTCCAAGTTCGCCTCACTTTGCGCCGCGTTGCGCCACTCACCCAACCTCCGCGCGGCCCCCTCTGCCGGTTTGTTTGCGCTTGCCGCATGCAGGCGCATGCTGGTGGGAACGGCCCTGTACAGGGGATCACCCGACCTCCGCGCGGCCCCCGCCTCTAGTTTGATCGCGTTCATCGCATGGAGTTGCATGCTTGTAGGACAGGCCCTTTAGAAAAGGATTTTTACAAAAATCTGGTGGATTCACAGCTGGGTATTAGCATTTGAATTACAGAAAAGAATTACTAAATTGGTTAAGTTCCCCAGCTAATGGTGGTATGAACTTGCTTCTTTGCATCATTAGACCAAGTTTCTGGATTAAGGAGTGTAACCATCCTACTTGCTGTGAGATTTGTAATAAATTGATGTCAGTGCAGACTTAATGAGCTTTGGAAGCAATTGATAGTTTGCATGGGAGATGAGATGAAGGATGTATCTCCATTGTGCACCCGTTGTGTTTGACTCTCGCTGGACTCTTAAGTATTTTACTAAGCTTTTGGCACATCAGAAATGCATGCTCGCGATGCTTAGAGAGGACCCAAGGCCAGTACGTTGGGAATAACATATCTGGTGCAAAACTACAGGGAATGGGGATGGATTTCACATTCCTTATTCTAATTAAACCGGGACACAATAAATTAAACAGGAAAGCTTAAATAAAAAAATTAAGTAGTAACAAAGAACTGCAGATGCTGGTGTAAAAAAAGACACAAAATGCTGGAGTAACTGAGCAGGGCAGGCAGCATCTCCGGAGAACATGGATGGGTGACATTCTGGATCAGGACCCTTCTTCAGATGCAACAAGGGTATCAAAATATTGCATTAATAATTTTTGAAATGTTAAAAATGAAACAAAGCCCGAATTGTAACTGTGTAGGAACGAACTACAGATGCCGGTTTAAACCGAAGATCGGTACAAAGCTGGAGTAACTCAGCGAGTCAGACAGCATCCCTGGAGAAAAGGAATAGGTGATCTTTTGGGTCGTGTCTGCCTGAAGAAGGGTCTGAACCTGAAACATCACCTATTCATTTTCTCCAGAGATGCTGTCTGACCCGCTGAGATACTCCAGCCTTTTGTATCTATCCTGAATTGTAACTGATGCATGCACAAGCCCAGTTCCTGATCACAGCCCACACACACAGACCTCTCATCAATATATATCAGGAGTTTAGTTCAGAGATACAGAGATATTTTCAGGGATCAAGTTCAGGGATATATTTAAGAATGATTTTGAGTACGGACAAGCTTTAGGATCTGAAGTGCTATCATCAACCATGAAATGAAGACGGTGGCACAGGAGAGAAGCAAGAACTTCCTTCACGTTAAACGAACACCTATAGCCTAAACATCTATAACTTGGAAACCCAATGGAGAAAGACAATAAACAATAGGTACAGGAGTAGGCCATTCGGCCCTTTGAGCCAGCACCATTTAATGGGATCATGGCTGATCATCCACAATCAGCACCTCGTTCCTGCCTTCTCTCCATATCCCCTGACTGTTATCTTTAAGTGCTCCACCTAACTCTCTCTTGAAAGCATCCAGTGCTAAGGATCATGTATTTGGCAACTGCATCTGCTGTACTGATTCCAGTACTGGGTCAGCTCCAGGTGTCCTTGCTGCACCCCTTTAGTAGTTGAAATGTTTACTCAAGTTTTTTGCATGGTTGGAAGAAGCAGTTGAAGGGTTGAGAACCCTGCCATGCGATAGCTGAGAACAGAGAGAAATAATTTTATCTCTGCAAAAGAAGATGGTGACCAAGTAGTTTTTACTATCATCTTTTGCCAAGGATGATGATAATGATACTTATTTGTCACTTATACCTAGCTAGGTGCAGTGGAATTCAAAACGTCACCCATTCCTTCTCTCCATAGATGCTGCTTCACCCACTGAGTTGCTCCAGCATTTTGTGTCCACCTTCGATTTTATCCAGCATCTGCAGTTCTTTCTCACACATAATAAATTAAGTATTCCGCCACTCACTAATGAAACGGTCTGGGCGTGATGCTGTAACATTACTCGGGAACTAACAGCAATCAATTATTTTGTAAGAAGTTGAAACAAAACAAGGCACACAGCTTCTCTGGTGAGTAAAGTTTGTGCTGACTGCGTTTGTCAATGCTGGTGTTTTGTAGAATGAAAGGAAGGTTGATTAATGAGTTTTGCAGCCGGATGCAGAGAAGATGTTTCCTCTTGAGGCAGAATCTAGTACACAAGGTCACTATTTACAATTGACTGTATTTAAAATAGAGATAAGGAGAATAGTAAGATTGAACGAGAACTTACCAGTTCGAAGGTTGATCTTTATTTCATGAGGAGTCGAAGTGAGGGATTTCGTGAAGAGCCCGCCGGCGCGCATGCTCGACATACTTCAAAGTAGCGGCGTGGAATCACAGAACCAACAATAGAAATGACTTCGCATAGTATGATTGAATTGACTAAGATTACCAGATGAAGGTGATTGAGGGTTGGGCGAGGAGGGCACGAAATCCCTCACTTCGACTCCTCATGAAATAAAGATCAACCTTCGAACTGGTAAGTTCTCGTTCAATCTTACTATTTCATTTCGGAGTCACGTGAGTGACTTCGTGAAGACTTCAAAGCTTCTGTGATGACACGCCCTGGACCACGTCCATGCTGTCACACCACTACCAGGGATGGATGGGAGGAATAACTTGCTGACTAGTCCATACTGCAAAACAAAGCATATTTATTAACAAACAAATCAAAACCCCTCATTCGGGGACATCTCCACGTTCTTGCCCCGCATCTAGCACGGCTTCTGCGAACTGTAGAGGCGCAGCAACGGGCCGGTTGTAGAACCGCTGGAACACCGTCTCATTAGCCCATCCTGCTGTGGCGAGAATATGGTCCATGGGCACCTCCATGACCCTCGCCGCCGACGTCGATGCAGCCCTGGTGGAATGAGATTTGAACACATTAGTGTCGATACCTGACTTACCCAAGACGACTCGAAGCCACCTGGATATCGTCTGTGTTGTCACTCGATGGTGAGGTCTCTTATGAGTGACAAGCAGGTATCTCTCCATTCCTCTGATGCTTGCCGTCACCTTGACGTAGTAACGGATATGGGAGGCTAAGCATAGCCTAGCATCGGCGGGTTATGCCGGGAACTTCAGCTGCAGCCCTGTGCACCCAGGTCTGTGTTGCTTTAGTAGCTCGTCAACAAAGAAAACTACTTCTGTGGGGGTAGACATCATTCTGTCGACACGTAGTTTATGGAGTGTCTGTACCCTCTGTGCTGAAGTCAGCGCTAGTAACATCACCAGCTTCATGGTGAGTTTGTCCAGCTGGAGCCCTTCCATGGGGGACCACGTCCTGAGCAGAGTTAAAACGTCCCTGACATCCCAGGTGATATTGTAACGTGGTGTAGGCGGATTCGTATTGAAAATACCCCGCATGAGCCTGGACACTAGCCTGTTGGATCCCACCTCAATATTGAGGTAGAATGATAGAGCGCTCCTGGCGCTGTTGATGGCACTGTAGCTTAAGTGTTCATCATGGTGCAACCCCGCGAGGAATTCCAGGACGTCGGTTATAGTCACGGCATCGTACGTGATGCGAGAGCGGCTGCAGAAGGCTTCCCACTTCCTGATGTGAGAGCGGTATCTTCGCCTTGTAGACTCTCGGCACGACGCCGCAATGGTATCCATGGTCCGGGTAGAAAGGCCGTATTGTTCTAAAGGCCGATTCAGAATCTGCAAGCCAACAAATTTAAATAGCCATGGCAGGGATGTGGCTCCCCTGAAACAGGGTGAGTAACTAATTCTGGGCTACCCTGCAAACGGACCCAAGGTTCACTGAGCGTGTCAAAGACCATCGGATACCATGGCTGTGTAGGCCAGTCGGGTATGATAAGGATGCCCTTGGCACCGTCCATCTGAATTTTACGTAATACCCGACTGATGAGGCAAAACGGGGGGAATGCATAGAAAAAGCAATTCCCCCAGTCTAGCGAGAATGCATCTAACGCTATAGCCCCAGGATCTGGTTCCCACGCGACGTAGGTTGGTACCTGATGGTTCAACCGGGACGCAAAAAGGTCAATGTCCGGTTTCCCAAATTTGGCTGTGATTTTTGCAAAAATTTCAGGATGTAACATCCATTCAATATTATCATTGAACTTGCGTGACCTGGCGTCCGCCACAATATTAAGCTCACCTGGCAAATAGGTAGCTGAAATCCAAATGTCTCTCTTGACACACCAGAGCCAAATTGAATTAGCCAATTTATCACATGAAACTGACCTGGTACCGCCCATGTGGTTTAAATATGCCACCGCTGTGGTATTGTCTATTTGGAGCCGGACATGTGCTCCAATGATCTTGGAACAATATGCACGAAGTCCGTGAAACGCTGCAAGCAGCTCCAAATAGTTGATCCCTTGTGATACCAACATCGTATTCTCAAGGGTATCCCATCGGCCCCCACAACTAGAGAATTGATTCGTAGCTCCCCAGCCATCAGAGCTCGCATCAGTTTGTAAGTATATCATCGGTTTCGCCTCAATAATAGTTTTGAACGATTTACTAATGTGGCAAACCCACCATCGTAATTCATCCAATGCTGCAGGCGGCAGCCGCATTGATCGATCATAATGACCAGCATGCCGTCGCAACGCAGCGATCTTGGCTCTCTGCAAGTTTTGATAATGCAGAGGTCCATACCGGGCTGCCGGAAACAAAGCCACAATCTTGCCAATGACAGTAGCTGTGTGACGAATCGATGGTATACGAGTATTAATCAAGTCTGTACACACCTGTGTTACCTCCTCAATTTTGTTAATTGGTATGGTGACTCTCATGCTAATGGAATTCACCTGGAACCCCAGATAATTAATTACCTGGGTGGGGCAGAACTTAGATTTTTCTGGATGAACAATGAACCCAAGCTGTTGGAACAAATTGACCGCAGCTGCCACCCCTTGTTGTGCTAATTCCAAGGTGTGGCCGACAATTAAAATATCATCTAAATAGGCCATAACAATATGATGTCTTTGTCTTAAATAAGCCATAATTGGCTTCACCAATTTAGTAAATAAGCGAGGGGCTGTGGTGAGCCCATTAGGCAACGCCCTATATTGCCACAGCTGATCCATCCAGATAAATTTTAAGAACCTTCTGTAATATTTTTTCATAGGTACGGTATAGTACGCATCCTGTAAATCTATGCATGCCATAAAGCACCCTTGTGAAATCAATGATTTGGCCGTTTCAAACGTGTCCATTTTAAAATGAGTATATGTTACAAAGTTATTCAGAGTGGTTAGATCAATAATGACTCTACAGCCTCCATCCTTCTTAGGTCTAGTGAAAATATTGGAAACAAATTCAACGGGCTCATGAACCGTTCTCTCTATGACCCCTTTCTGTTCCAACCTTAAAATTTCCTTATAGCCTACTGACTGTTCCGCAGCCGTTAGTTTGAAAGTACGACCCGGCCTATGCTGAGGTGGAGGGATGTCCCCATTAATAAACTCAATACTATGGCCCTGAATATTCCGTAACACATACTCATCGCTGGTAATGTCACCCCATGCACCCGCAAACAACCGCAAACGCCCACCAACATGTGGAGTTAAACAAAGAGAAAAAAGAGAACCAGATCGCCTCACCTCTGTGGTTACCGGCGGTCCCTGACACGAGTGGGTGGTCGTGGAGGTGCTGGGTTGGTTTGAGGTCGTGGCGTCCTCATTTTCCACCTCGGCTTCTGCCGAGCCTGTCCTAAAAAAGACCCCTGGGGTTGGGGTGGCTGATATCGGTTTGGAGCTGGAGGGTAATTCCTGGTGGAAGTGCTGACAGACCCTCGTGAACGGCCAAGTGGGGCTTTCGAGCTTGATGGCGTGGGGGCACTGTGAGAGCGCATGAGCCCCACGGTCTTGGCTTGTTCATCCAGCTCTCTGACCCTTTTGGAGAGGTCTTCGCCAAAGAGCTGACGGGGCGGCGGCGGCGGCGGTGGTTTGCACAACCCTGCAAACTTAGGGTTGAGCGCTGGGCGGATGCTGTTCTTCCGAAAGCCGTTTATTTCGTTTTGAGTAGCGCACAGAAGCGCCAGAGCATCCTCCTGGTCCAAATTAAGCTCCTCTCCGTCGACCGACCGCACAAAGGCAGTAATCCCGGCCATGAGGAGTTTCAGGATCCGCTGAATTTTCAGCTCCTGCTGACGGATAGCCGCACTGATGTTGCCCCATATTGGCGTATTGACCACAGGCACGTTGAGGGAATTGCAGTTTGAGGGAGCCTTGTGACGGCTCATGGCTTGTAGTAGGACTTCCTCCTGAAGCTGGTGATTATTTAGGAAGTCCACTGTGGCTGCCAACTTCGTATTGATGGGAAGCCCCAACGAATGAGGGGCTGCAAATTTGGTAGCCACATCGAGGAGGTCCTCCGCCGGTAATTCAGGCGGGGGTGGGATGGGGTCAACCACGGCCTCCTCGTCCTGCTGCTCCAGGCTGGTGTACGAAGCTGGTGATGAAGCCCTGTGCCTGTCGCTGCTGGATGCCTGTTGTTGTTGACCTTGTAGGAGAAGCTCCAGCAGCCGCTCCATCCGGTCAATACGCCCTTCACCCTGAACACTCAGGTGGTCGGAGTCCTCCGGCTCTGAAAATTGGCCGGGGCTCCTGTCATCGGCCCGCACCTCGTCGAGGCCCTGCCGGTGCCGGTAGTTGTCGTCGACAGCCGCCGAGGCGAAACTGCGCGATTCCTGCACGGGCGTGTTCAACCGCCTCCGTTTAGCGGGAGCGGAAGCCGTTGCCTCTATGGACAGATGCGGCATGGTGTCGGCACCAGCCGAAGCCTGGATACCTTGGGCCCGTGCAGGCTTGCCAGCTGCCCACATCGTGGACCTTGCCGACGCATGGTCTCGCCCACCCATCCATGGGGGGCTCGGCGACCGTGACGGGACCCCCAACTGACTCGTCCCGGCGTCGAAAGTTGGGGGGCGACGGCTGGACCTCACAGCTGCCCC